>VMDR010005549.1:0-50928 GCA_007922815.1 Macrotus californicus
TGAAAATATTTTTATCAGGAGGACTTTAAAGATCTACTCAGCTACTTTATTTTTTTATTGCTGAGTCAAGTACAGTTGTCTCCATTTTCACCCTGCCATGCCCCGTGCCCCATCCATCCCTGCCTCCTACCCTTGAACCTACCCTCTTTGGCTTTGTCCATGTGTCTATTATACATGTTCCCTGATGGCCCATCCTCTCCCCTACCCTCTCTGGTTACTGTCAATTTGTTCTTTATTTCATTGTCTCTGGTTCTATTTTGATTGCTTATTTGTTTTGTTGATGAGGTTCCACTTACAGGTGAGATCATATGGTATTTGTCTTTCACTGCCTGGCTTATTTCACTCAGCACAATGCTCTCCAGTTCCATCCATGCTGTCATGAGGGGAAGGAGCTCCTTCTTTCTTTCTGCCACATAGTATTCCATTGTGTAAATGTACCATAGCTTTCTTTATCCACTCATCTAATAATGAGAACTTGGAGATCTATATAAATGCATGGCCAAACACAAAATTTGTATATGATTTCATAGACCCCCAAATTATAATTAGACTTTTGAAAGCATCTTTAAGCCTACTATCTTAATATTTTCAATTATTAAAGGAAGTATTAGTAGACAATTTCATTGTGACTGAGAAGCTAATGCTGTCATCTAGTGGCAAAGTTTAACAACACTTTTAAGAAAGAACAATTTCAGTGTTTTTTCACTAGGAATGCTGCCTTTCCTTTATTTCAACACATTCTAGATTTCCTGAGACCATGTTAACAGATGATGACTAAAGAGTAAAATGAGGATAAAAATGATATTTCATAAAGAATGTGAAATGTATATGTCGTAGGTACTGAAAGCACATACTATAAAACATATTTGGCCCTCGTGTTCTAAAATAATACTAAATATTTAAAACTAAATATTTAAGAATTTAAGATACAAGGTCATTCTGAAGAATCTTTAATAGCACAAAGTTGGAGAAAGAACATCAGCCTTAAAATTTGATGAATAGCCTCATTACCTGCCACAGACACAAAAACTAGCAGAAAGATGGAGAAAAATAAGCAAAACAAAACGACATTTTTAAAAAATTAGAACAACAGAGACTATTTACACCCATCAAAGTCAGTGAACTAAAATTAAATATCCTTACCTTCAAAGATAAGATTGAATATGGATCTCAGCCAGCTTTATAATTGCACAAAAATATAGCCTACTCCCTTATTCCTTAGATGTGCTATTATGTTCCAGGGAAAAAAGCTCAGAAGTTTGGTTGAAAGAACATTTTACCTGGAGAAAATAAAACTGTGAGGCCAAAGTAGGAACCCTTGGACAACGCACTGATTCTTCCAAGGCTTATCGTCTATTAACAAAAATTAATGCCCTACCTATTACACAAAAATTAATAAATTGTAGTAATAACTAACACTTTATTAAAAGATTATAATGCATTCCACACTTTCCAGGCACAGATCATGTCATTGCCACGGCAAAGTCCTGTTACTGCTATGAACAGAAAGTGTAGGGGATAGAAAAGGCCTTTGTAGAATATCTACTCCACACACAAAGGTAGTATTATGGAGCCCAACACAGTATTAAGGGTAGTCACCATGCTCTACATGACATCCCCAGAACTTACTATGTAGCTGGAAGTTTCTGCCCTTTGACTATAAGACACTTTTTAAGTTAATGTTTAAAAGTCAAGGTCAAGTTTAGACAATTGATGGATCTCAACACCTGGTAAAGCAAAACAGAAGTATTGTTAAGTCCCTGGTTATGATTATAGCATGAAGGATTTAACAAAGAATTTCTCCTTTCCTAGTCACAAACCTTGAGAACATTTTTAAAGTTTTGCAGTTCAATAACCTACCCTTCTCAGTTTAAAACTCTCCAATTAATTCCTGCTGGATGAGAAATGAAAAAATCAAACTGAAAAAAAATTGAAATCTAAGGACATTGTGTGACTTGTCAATGACACAGAGTGATTCTCAACACAAAAGGAATCCCAACACCCAGTCCAATGTCTTTCATCTTGCATGTAGATTAGCTGTCAATCTGTGGTACAAACGGTATTCTAGTTCACCTGCTCATCATGAGCTTCTTCCTTTCAAACACCTTTCTGAATGAATCCTTTACTTCCTTGTTTCTCAGGCTGTAGATAAGTGGGTTTAACATGGGAATCACAGCTGTATAAAACACCGACACCACTTTATTGACGTCCAGGGGGAAACTAGAACTCGGACGTACGTAGACAAAGAAGAGTGTCCCATAAAGCATGGAGACGACTGTGAGGTGAGAAGAGCAGGTGGAGAAAGCTCTGTACCTCCCGTCAGCAGAGCGGATCTTCAGGATGGCAATGACAATATAAATGTAGGAGACCATGATGATCGTGATACTGACTACTCCCAGAGTTCCGGCCACGACGAAAAGCAAAAGTACATTGAACTGGGTGTCTGCACATGCCAGAGAGAGAACCGGAAGAAGGTCGCAGAAGAAGTGATTGATGGTTTTTGGACCACAGTAAGGGAGGCGAAAGGTAAATGTCGTATGGGTAATGGCATTCATAAGACCTACTATATATGGCCCTACCACCAGGAGCACACAGACTCGCTGGGACATAATGAGTGTATACAACAAGGGCTTACAAATAGCCACATATCGGTCATATGCCATGGAGGCCAGGAGGAAACATCCAGTCACTAAAAACTGACAAATAGCCCATAACTGGGCAGCACAGCCAAAGAAGGAAATGCATTTTTTCTCAACAAAGATGTCAGTCAACATCTTGGGACCAGTGGCAGAAGCGGAGCACATATCCACAAAGGACAAGTGACTGAGAAAAAAGTACATGGGGGTGTGGAGTCGGGAATCTATCCAAATGAGAGTGATCATCCCCAAGTTTTCCAGAAAAGTGATAAGATAAACCAAGAGAAGTATCACAAAGAGAACAACCTGGTACTGGAAGCAATTTGTTAAGCCCATGAATAAAAACTCAATCACAAAGGTTTGATTTTCATAATCCATTTTTGTTTTCATCTGTAATGAGAAAGATTTTTCTTTGCAATAAATTTGTAATTGAGGGCTTATCACTTTTAAATCTGAATTTAACTTTTAGTTTTCTACATTTCATAGCGTAGATTGACAGACAACACTCAAGTTCTGCCTTAGTGGTTGTCCTATCTTCTGTCTGTGTGATACTAAGCCATTGAATCTCACTGGGCTCTTCAGTTTCCTCCTTGATCAAACAGGATTTTGGAGGAGAATTACATAATTTAGACCTAGAAGTGATCTTTGGAAGTTATCTAAGATAAATCCTCTAACTGTATGAGGTTACATTTCTAAAATTTCTGCCTTTGACACAAGGATATCTTAAAAACATTTCATAGAAAAAGGCATTATGTGAATTTGATTAATTCAGGCTGATAATCTCACTCTAGGTAAAGGGTGTTAGGAATATCACTTCCTCACCAATTCCTTAGGTTCCAGAAAAATGATCAGTTGGGTTGTGGAAAAGATAAGTTCTGATGTCTAAAAACAGAACACAAGGGAAGTTGGCTTTAGAATAGAATAAAAATTCTTAATAATGTCTCCCCGTGACATCTTCTCCAAAACACCTATGTTCCTTAGATCACTGGTGTACATTATACCCATTAATCTCATCAAACTACATCAAATATTTAAATCCATCAAAGAAGAGACCAGTTCTTCAATATTGAGTCGTAGTTGTAACCAACTGATTATTATCAGGGACTAGGAAAGAAAAACAATATTTTAAGGAGGAAAATGACACACCTGGGCATTTATCTTAGAGAAATGAAAACTTATGTCCACACAATAACTTGTACGATTTCATTTATAGATGCTTTGTTAATAATTGCCACTCAGAACAACCAAAATATCCTACAATATGAATGGTTAAACAAACAGTGGTATATTCATACCACAAAATATTACTCAGTAACAAAGAAGAGGTTGGTTGTTGCCTGGGATTAGGAATGGTAGGAAAGAGAGCAGTGGTATGATTATAAGGGGATAGCACAAGGGAGGTCTTTACAGAGTTGGAACAATTTTGTATGCTGAAAGTGGTAGTGATTATACAAATCTATACACATAATAAAATGATACAGAGCTATACTCACACTGATGTCAATTTCTGATTCTTCATGTTGTACTGTTACGGAAAGATGTAAGCATTGGGGAGAACTGGATGAAGAGAACAAGGAACTTCTGTGTACTATTTTTGAAGTTTCCTGGGAATCTGTATTTATTCAAAATAAAGATTTTTTTTAGAAAAAGAATAAATGAGAAGTGAGAAAGGCGGAAGTGATCATAGTACAAATAGAGGAAAATTAAGGAAGGAAGGCATACATTTTGGACCTTGAAATAATTGTAACCATTCCAACAGCATAATTACACAGAAGTATTAACAGGGTGTGTAGCAGTAGAAGTATTGACAGAAATCTAACAGTATTCCCTTATGTTAAGAAAGCTTGAAAGGATTTTGGTGAATTGGAAATTAATGAAATAAAAATTTGCTGACCTCCTGTGATCTCAGAGACAATGGAGCTTAGGCAGAAATAGCCTCAACAGGGTAGCATTTAAGATTAATCAGAAAAACTATACCTTAATAGTGAAATGGTTCACGAATTTAATATTTTCTAAACATAGAAACTCATTTCATGTCTTTTATATTTGTATTCATGATGACTCAAGGAAATGGAAACAAAGCATTTTGAGGGTCACAACAAATTTAGGTTATGAAAAAAATGTATGAGGATAAAACTGGAGCATACCCATCTATGATCTGACAAGCTCAAACTATTGTGTGAAAACAATAGTTTCTGACTGTCAAAATGCACATGACTTTACTTTTCCCAACATTACTCAATCCAAAGAGTCTAATATAGAAAAACTATGATTCTAAGTATGTATGCGACTATGGGCATAAGCAGCAGAGAATTCAAGTCAGTTGATTGAGAGGTTTGTTTTCTACTTATAATACCCAATCTAAGCAAAGAAATTAAGACCCAGAAAAGCATCCCAATTTTAACATTCGATGAGCTCATATATCTTGCAGCACATTTTAGTATCTATACTAAAGGCAAAATTTAACCAAAATGTACATTCAAGTTAAGTAATTTAGATCAAATGACACAGACTAAATATTCTACTTATACCAACTTTTCCTTCATGGTAGGCACAGAGATGATGTTTTCTTGGGCTTCTAAACTTATTTCTCATATCTACCTTCCTGAAGACCATATAGGAAATCACTCAACTCACCTGTCTGAAGAAACACGCCTTAGACTTTGCCTGCGTAGGTCAAAGTGAATGACAAAATTAACATTTTCTGATATAAAAATGAAGTACTCTGAAAATGTAGACTTGTTATTCTTCTCAGCTTCTCCAGGTGTCTAGGAAGATAAACAATATAATGATACACTATTGACACCTGGGCCTTCAACAGCACTTTTTAAAAGGATTCATTGACTCAATTCTGCACAACACACAGTGAGGCTTTTCTAAAGGGCTCTATGCAAATTGGAGCTAAATCCCTCAAGAAGCCAGAAGCTCAAGAGATTAGTCCTAGAGAGAAGATATTAAAGTATTTGATGAGAAAATAATTTACAGACTCTGAGTCAAGGGTAATTGCACAAAACTGTATCTTCCTTTGGGACCACCCCTCCCCCACACTTTGAAATTCCAGTATTGAGCCTTCACTGCTGCATGATGAGCACTATGTAGATTTGAGAATCTGAGATTACAATCCAAAAATGAGTGTAGGCACACAGCAGCACTGAAGACCCTCTGATTGGCCCACAAGTTACTAGGCAGGTGGGATCATTATAACCAGAGGGTTTGGTTATTCTTGGGCATTATGGATCTCAAAAGGAAGCTTAAGATACAGGTAAATAAAAATAAGGTGGACTGGAGTGTCTAAATTTGGGCAGCATTTTTGAAACAAAAGTAGTCCACATTGGCTACATGAAAATTTCAAATATAAAAGTGAAAAAAAATAGACTTGGGCTTAAATTTCATAAATGTTTTAACATTAAACAAAGAAGTTTAAATTTCTGTAAGCAAAAATGATGACTCTTTGAAGGTACTTTAGAAAACAGATGACATTTATTCACATAAATATTGCCACAGGACATTAATCTTGCCACTGGAGATGTTTCTTTTTCAAGGTGTTTTTGAGGTTCTCCAACCTCTTGAGACCTCACACAGTCCACTTTCTAACGATTGGGATGAAGACATCTGGGTGAATGCCTCTAAAGACATTGACTGCTCAGAATCATCTATGCCTGCAGACATGGCCTGCCCTTCCCCATTAAGAACTAATATTCTCCCAAGTTATAAGAAAATGTAGAGGTCTTTCTACTTTTAGAGAGCTCCCCTACCTTCCCTGGTCTATAGACCTATAACTGAGGTTAAGTCACAGTAAACCGAAACAGGAAGATCCTGGGCTTGATGAGGGAGAAAAGGGGCTATCTCTCCAAAGGAAATGCAATAACTAGCTAGCATGTATCAGCAGGGGAAAGGGGCATATGGGTGGGACTGGGTTCTGAGAGTGCTTGGTCAAGGGGACCAAGGAGAGATTTTCACTTGGAAACACTTCCCCAACATAGGGGCTTTAACACCTAGACAAGCATCCTAGGGGATGATGTGAATCCTCTACTTGAATGAATATCTGAAAAAAATGATGGCTTACATTGAACAAATCACTATGGCAGACAGTGTAGAAATGGATTAAGAGTTTCAGGGGTAATGGGAAATCTGTAATTTACAGCTGGAAGACCTATCAGATGGACCATGTTTGAAAGGCCCAGAAGGCACACCCCTCATCAAGACCATAGAACTATGCTGGCAAGAAGGACATCATGATCACTAATGTTGCTACAGAGCTCGACAAAAGTGTAAATGAGCAGACCAGGGCCTGTCCACATGTCACCTTGGTATAAGACCCAACAATTAATGCCAGAAGGAGCAGATCTTTATTTACAACATTCCAGCCCTGGGTGGCGGGGGCAGGGCTCATAGCACCTCAGCTTGGAGCCCTTCTTTCCCACCAGACCCAGCACTTCCCATGCTCCCCACCAGGCTACTAGCCAAAAGCATCCCCAAAAGATTCCCATGTCCTTATCTGTGCAGGCTCTGGAATACGTTGCCATCAGCCTCCGTATAATAGTCCAGGGAAGCATGTGTTGTGTTATTCTGGATCATGGTGAAACTCAGGAAAGGCACATGTTTTAATAGTCCAGGAAAAACCCAGGTACAGCAGGTCAGGTTCTTTCAAGGAAGTCCTTTGCAGCTCAGGAGTCAGGTGGAGTGTTTACTTTTCCCTTCTCACTGCTCTCTTTCAAACTGCATGGCGAAAATCCCTTACTACAGACAGCATGACTCTTCCCTCATTGCTGCTCCCTGCATGGCCAAGAGCAGCTTCACCTTCCCAAGCTGCATGGCCAAATCCTTTACTGCATCCTACATGGCAGAAACCCTCCTTCTCCTTTCTAAACCATGTGGCAGAGGGATGGAGGGAGAAGAGGAGAGAGAGAGAGAGAAAGAGAGAGAGAGAGAGAGAGAGCGCCCAGATGGCTGCTATGCTTGAGTTTAAATCTTGGCGCCTCCTCCACAACCCCATTTCTGACTCTGCCCACACTGGGTTCCACCTGCTCGCTCCTTTACCTTCTGCCTTTCTTGAGCTGCCATTGTTAGTCCAGAAAGGCACCTCCTGAGACACAGAGGAACTGCCTTGCCTTCCTGCTTTCACACAGCAACCTGGAACCACCTCCTGGCTACACCATGGGTCAAAGTCAAGCCCATATCCCTGTCTCCAGGGGGCAGACAAGCTATTTAACATGACTATGAAGCTAAGTCAAGTTGCCATAGTCATGCAAACTAACTCTCAATAGCTGTCCTCTGCTTCTTCCTCCCCCATGCCAGGTTTATAGAGAATATCCTCTATATTATATAACCATATACAATATAGTTAGTGGTAGCTCTCCTCTCTAGACCAGGACTGGCAGTAGGAGACAGTGTTACAGGACCACAGAATTAAGTGATAACCACGGGAATAGCAGCATTCCAAGACAAGAGAGGCCAGTAGACAGAGTGGGACCAACACACGACTGGAATGAGTGATCTAACAGATGGAACGTAAATCTTTTATTCTCCATTCTTCTCCTACTATTTACTGGACATGCGACAACCCTCTTTAGCACTTTTCTGCCACCACAGTTAATAATAAGGAGTTCACTGTCACGTTTCTAATTACTGGGTTAAATACTGGATGAGTCTTCATCAGTTCTTCCTAGACTTAGCCAGCCTGCGAATCAACGTGGACTAATGCAAACAGCCACACTACAAAAGTGACTTCCCTGAGAAGGATGCCAGCTACCATAAAAAAAGGACCACGATAAAAATGAGGAGGTCTAATGATAGGCCAGTTAGTAACAAATCACGGGCCCCACCCAGGGGACATAAAATGACAAAAATACTGTTCCTTTATCAGAAGATGCCAGATAACATGTAACTTATAACAGAAAAATAGAACCAATGATTTCTGCTATTTGAGGACTCAATTTAGATGCAGTGGATTCCCTCTAAAATCAAGGACAATCTACATAAGCTCTCACACACTGATGTCATAAAGAAGAGAAGAAGGGGGAGGGAAAGGAGCAGAATGGAGAAAGGGAAGAAGAACAAGAAGTAAAAAAAAAGATAAGACCAAAACATTTTGGAGGGAGAGAGAGGGCCATGGCTGGCATTTTGAAGAGTGGAAAAAAGAGCAAACATCTTTCTTTTCTTAATTTCATGAAAGAGAGCAAACCATTACTATCGATGATAGCTAGAGGAGTAGAAATAAAAATTGTCAGCAATGTAGGCAGCCTGTAAACTAGAAGCAAGTGTAGACAGAGAGAATGAGAATCAGTAATCCAAGGAAGTGATCATTCCCATGAGAAGTGAAGTGAGTCTTAAATCAGTTTGAGTTGAAAAGACATTAGTGAGCTGAAGAATGATTATTAGAACTAGAAGAGATGGAGATCCCTAAGCCACATCTTTTCCCAGTTTGTTAGGAGAGATTATAATTATGACTTAAGGTAATTACATGTTTTACATTTGTTTAACTCACTCATTTAACATTTTTTCCCTGATATCTTACTCTGGGTCAGGTGCTCTTATACCAGGGTTGGCAAAAGTAGGTTTATATATGAAACAGTTGATTCTTGAATTATTATTTCTTAATTGCTGTATTGTTTTCTACGTGAATAACTGTGAACCTACTTCTGCCCACCCTGTATGTTTTATGTATTGATTTGTGTGTAAACCACATGATACTTATTTAATCTCTTGCAATTTTCCATTTAGGGCTTCAATCTATACCTTAAAAAAGCTACAATATCATTCTACTTGTTTCACTCAATAATTGTTAACAAATGCTTATATCATTATTATTATTATGTGATACTGAGTTTAAAAGCCTTCCAGGTACTGTATTGGATTCAAGGGTTATAAAGGGAGACTAAGTCCCGAGAAGGAAAACTGGAAAACTGAAGAGCGTCAATGCTAGGAAGTTCTTTCTTTGTTGGGGGGGGAGGGGGACACCATAAGAAAAGATGGCATTCATAGGAGTTTAGACATATTGTATAAAATTATAGAACTTCACATAAAAAAGTAATTTAGATGGCATTGAATCTATTTCACCCTCATTTTTCTAAACTAAGACATTGACAACTAGAAATGGCAGAACATTTATCTGTGTTTTAAACTCTATAATTGGCAGAGTCAAGGTCTAAATGACTCCTTGGGGACAGTCTAATTCTGTTCTTGACACACACTGCAGCACTCCACTTACACAATGGCAAAAGCTGCCCTCTGAATCACCTACCCAGCAGAGCATTCTTCCTAACAAATGTCATCCTAAAATGCATCGTTAACATCCATGTTTCTCAGGCTATAGAGGAGAGGGTTCAATATGGGAATCAATGAGTATAGAAGGCAGAAACCACTTTATTAATGTCCCCAGAAGAACTTGAATTGGGCTGTATTTGAGTAAACCAAAGGGTCCCATACAAGATGGCCACAGCAGACAAGTGTGAAGAACAGGTAGAAAAAGATTTTTACCTCTCATCAGCAAACTGGACATTTAATATGGTTTTACTTTTTTCTCTGAGTAGCTCCAGAGGAAATATGGGCCATCCTTGAAAAACGGGGCAAAGTTACTTTGAACAAGAAGCACTTGATGCTGAGAGACAGGAACTCACAATTCAAATACTATACCTAAAAATTGTTACAGGCTGTTTTGGGAGACTGAACATATGCATGACAAAAATCAAATATGAAATTTTAAAAAACTACATACAGACTTGGAAATACCTTGCTTTAGGTTTATGTAAAATGGGGAAAGTCCTCAACTGGGTTAAGGACTCCAAAGTCCACTTGCAGAATCACTTCCATACAAATAACATATGCATAAGGGTCAAAAATCCCATCTAAACATTTTGGTTATCAGTAAACTATACTATATTCTTAACTTTTAAATCACTCATGTTGAGTTATGCCCAAAAGCAAGGCTTTACCAACTAAATTCTGTATAAATTGTAATCTATACATAATTAGAAGCCAAAACTCCTGGAAAATTTCACAACACCCACAATCCCAAGTTTTATAGAACCAATCTTATGAGATTTTAAGCAGGGCTCATCTTGGCTTGGAACAATTGGTTCAAGATCATAGATTGTTTAATAAAGGGGAAAGGCACCACTGTGTTACTTGTTTGAAGTTTCAAATATCATTTTTTATTGGTGTGGTGAACTAACTCGTGTTTCCCCAAAATTCATGTGTGAAAGCCCTGACCCCTAATGTGACTGTATTTGGAGAGAGAGGAGCCTTTCGTAAGATAATTAAGGTTACATGAAGCCATGAGAGTGGGACTCCAGAGCTTAAAAGAATTCATTATTGTTGTTTGTGCCACCCAATATTTTCTTTTACGGCAGCACTAGCAGACTAATGCAGTTGGGTTAAAACTTCCCCAGAGAAATGGGAATTAAAAGAAGAAGGACACTGATGTTATCAAAGAGAAAATAAATGACGTTATAGAAAATAAATGGCCAACAGGACTGTAAAAGGTAGAACAAGAAAATGTAATCCCTATTTACTTGAAAGACAGGTTTTTTTACACATTTCTCTCACCCCAGTATCTTCACGTGCATATACATATACTTCCTTACCTTCGGTCACACACAAGTCATTCTACACAATTCTACTTAGAACCAGCCTACCCAATTCTGCATCTGATTCCCTGACTTCATGCTTCCTTTAAGAACTTCTATCTTTCATCTTTCCACTCTCTTGTGATGTAGCAGTTTAATAAAAGAACACGCCTACACAGTGCTTGCATTTTAGTGAGGAAAAATAATAAGCAATACATTTAAAAATCATCTTAAGGGCACTATAAGTTAGAAGGTGATAAACATTATGGCTAAGAGAAAAGGTAGACCCAAGTAAAGGAAAGATGAGTTTCTTAGTGGTAAAAAATATCTGGGGGAAAAATCTGCTTATGTTTCCAGCAGGAGGAGGAAAAAGAACATTTTTAAATACACCACAGCACGCTGTACTTAACTATGCTCACCCCCAGGGGAAATTAGTTAATCACAGCCTAACCTGGGGGATATTATCAGAGCCTAATTGACCTTGGGGAGAGAAAATGGCCAACTTTAGCCCCCTCTAGCCTTCCACATGGGAGAAGAGAAATACCTAATTTCAGCCCACTCTAGCCATGCTGTCCCAACTTATGGCAGAGAAAAAAAGTGAGAAACACTTGTCAAGTTCACAATGCAGAGGCAGAGCTTCACTAAAAGACTGAGAGCTGGCCATGGGTCTATAGAACACCTCCACCCCTCACCCCTGCCCTGTCACCACATCACAAAGGGCTGATTTACAGCCGTTCCGTTTGCTCAGTATGTCATGTCTATCTATCAAGAAAAAATGTACAGAGCAGACAAAAAGGCAAAAAATGCGATTTGAAGAGAAAGAGCAAGTGTTAGAAGCAGATGTGGTAGGGATGTAGGAATGATCAAGCCAGGAATTATAATCAACTATAATTAAAATGCTAGAGATCAAAACCACAAACAAAAATGGAAAATGCTTTTGATGGGCTTATTAGTAGACTAGACATGGCTAAGCATAAAATCAGTATGCCTAAGGATATATCAATAGAAACTTCAAAAACTGAAAAGCAAAGAGAACAAAGTGTGAAAAAAACAGCATATCTGAATATGTAAATGTAAATGGCAAAAGCTGACCTTAGTACTTGAGTTCTGGCTAAGAAGGAACTCAGAGCCGAGGCTCAAACTCTCAGGAGAAAGTTTATTCAGCAAGCAAAGCAAAAGGACACTTGAAAGAAATTTTCAAGTGGGTGACTTAACAAGTTGTCCCAGGGTGTGGGCTAGGGCTTCTTCTAACACCTCGGAGGGTGTTAGTGGCTTTCTTCTTCCAGCTGAACTATCGGACCTGTCTTATTGCCTCCTGTCCTTATATCCAAGTCAGATGGGGCTTTTGTCCAGCCCCCTTGGGTTCTCCTCTAAGGGTCAGAGGGAGTCCACTGCATTGCTAGATACATGCCAGGGGAGAAAAGGTCAGGGGTAAGATCTGGATCTCACGATCGAAGGCAATCTATGGGGAGGTAAGGGTTTCTCAGGGTGCCAGGTCCTGATTAGCAATGCTTATTTCCAATACTTGCTCTCCCAGGTCTGCCCATTGCTAGGCATCTGCTATTAGGTGTCCAGAACTTTCTGCTCTAGTGACTGACATTCGGTACCTGACCTGATCCCCTGCTCTGATCATGCTTATCAGACTGCCTACCACACAAGGACTGTGGGACAGTTATGAATGGTATTAACATGTGCACCATGGAAATATAAGAAGGGAGGGGGAAGAAGGAAAAAAGAAATATTTGAAATAAACAATAATTACTGAGAATTTCCCCAAATTAATCTTAGACACCAAACCGCAGATCCAGGAAGCTCAGAGAACATCAAGCAGGATACATGCCAACAAAAACTATATCTAGGCATCAAATTTTCCAACTATAAAAAAATCAAAGGTAAAGAAAAAAATTCTAAAAGGAGTCAGAGACAAAAAAACCAACACCCTACAAAGACAAGAATTGCATATGAGTTCTCCTCAGAAGCGATGTCTCATGAACATTGATGACCTTCTTCTCCCAGGAGCCAATGTGACCAATCAGGAGATCTCAGTGTGTGGAAGCTTTGACTGACAGAGAATTTCCCTACTGGAAATTGCTATTTCTTTATAAGATAAGGAGAACCATGTAAACACTTATAGGGTAAAGCCAAAAAAAAAACACCTCCCATTGAATTTCTGTCACTGCATGAAGAATCAACTAGGAACATTTCTCACTATTAAAAACAAAGCAAAAAATCTGTGCTAATGCACATTGCATTACGCTTACAAAGTCTAAAGGAAAAGAATATGATGCTGTAAGAGAAAAATAACTTATATGGGCTTTAATTTAGACTCAAAAATTAGTGCGGTTCTCTGAGTAGAAGCAACACTTATGCAGTACATGAAAAACAAGTGAGTAATCCATGTAAATATGGTAGGGAAAGAATTCTAAAGAAAAGTACGTTAGGTTATCAGAACAGCAATAACTAAAGCTACAGGAAGACAGCTTGAATACATTTGCATATATTGGAGGAGAGCAATTCAGGAAATGTATAATTATCACTTGCTTCCTGCTGTTCTCCCCCCTAACCCCTTTCCAATAGAGTTTGCATCATAAATGTTCAAGAAATAATTACAAATACAGAAAATACATAAGGTCTTATACTAGGAAATGATGATCCTCAAAGGTGACTTGTGGTCTGAGACATGTTATATAGTGGAGATACAGAACAAAGTCATTTTAAGGCAAAATCTGACTGGGAAAGAAACTGTTGACCTTTCTCGATAAAAGTAGGAACAAAATTTCATTTTCCTTTGTCACACCTAAGCCAAAATTTTAATAATTCTTAGTGAAATGGTGTTGTAAAATTTTACAGGACTGATAATTAACAATGTTAATTGCATATAATCTTTGACTGACCTTACATTTGAAAATTTATGCTGTGGAAATGATGCAACATCATCTGTGTGGGGAATAAAAGGAAACAAACTGAATTTGTATCATTAGGAGAAACAGACATTTCTTTCTATGAAACACTGTGCTACAAAAACTACAAAATGTAGTTTTATGTGAATTATTTCATATTTCATAACATTTGCATTGTGTCATTTTAACAGTATTTTGTTAGCACTTCAAGGCTTTTAGTAAGTACAAAACTTTCCACTATGTATAAAAATTGTAGCCTCTGCGAAGTGGAGAGAAAATGCAGGTCCTTAGAGAAAAAAATAGAGACTGAAGCATAGAGTTGCTGAGAATGTCTTCATTTTCTTTAATTCTTGACAAGGATAGTATTCACCAATGTTAAGAAGTGTTTCATGAAATCAGAGAATGTTGGAATGTAGAGTAGCCTTAAGAAAAGACATAAGACCAACCCCTCAATGTATTTATTCACTGATACATTCATTCATTAATTTTTTCAGTTTTGGCACAGACTGTAGCCTTTCAAAAATGAATTTTAATGATAAAATTAAACCTGTTGGTTGTAAAACAAGCCCAGCGACTTAGATGAGAATGACCCTCTTTCCTACGTCCAATGTCACATTCCCGAACTAACCAATGTTAACAGTTTAGCCTGTAGCCTTCCACACGTCTCTCTATGATCATGTACATATACACACGCCAATATATTTTGTACATCAGATAGGTTTCACCCCACCTTTTTCCTTTTTTCTTTTTTTTACAAATAATAATGATTGTACAGATTAAACTTTGACTTGATTCTTTTCCGTCCGTCAATAATTATATCAGAAAGTTTCCCCTAAACCAAAGCATGAACATCTAGCTTATTCTTTTTATAATTAGCTGTGCAACATTTCAAAGAAAAAAAATGTATGTTTCTCCTAATAATGTAAATTCAGGTTGTTTCCTTTTATTTCCTCTACAAGAGATGCTGCAACATTTGTTTCTGGTACTTATATTTATTAACAGATTTTCAAATGTAAGATAGCTAGGTCAAGAATTATGTACATTTGAATAGAAATCATCAAATTACAAATTATTTTCTGGAAATGTAGCTCTATTTACACCCAGCTACATTAGTTATAAAGTTGTTCATATCCGAATGGTAACCTTACTAGCCTTGCACATAATCTTTTTAATGTTTGCCAATCTGATAGATGAAAAAACAAACATTGCTTTGTCATTTGATTTCATTCACTTGATCAATTGGAAAGTTGACCAATTAATATACAATATAATTAATTTAGGTCATTTGTATTTCCAATTGTATCAGTTACCCATTCATTCCTTCCTTCATTTTTCTGCTATGCTCCATTTTTCTACTGTGCTTCATGTATATATATATTCCAACACTTTCCTATTGGGACATTAACTCTTTGTGAGTCACAGTTGCTTTGTGATTGTTCTTTCACTTTCGATTGTTCAATTTTTAACAAGATCTATGAAACTTTTATTAATGAACCCTGTTGATCTTTTTCACATATAACATTTGCATTTCTGTTCTGGAATAAAATGCCTTCCCACATATACGAATATATAAAAGTTCTCTTGGGTTTCCTTCGGGCATAAATTGCACCTTCTTTTGTATTCTCCATCATTCCACAAGGAGAAGACCGACACAAAAACAATATAAACAGTACTTCCAGTACGTAGGTGACCTAAAACAGGCAGAAAGGAATTCTTTGTTCTCCAATTGACCACACAATACTGGGTCACATTATTGCTTTTTTCTTTCAAACTTGCTCTTGAGTGCGCTGTTCATCTCCCTGTTCCTCAGACTGTAAATGAGGGGGTTCAGCCTGGGGATGACCACTGTGTAAAATAGAGAAGTCACTTTACTGATATCCATGGCGGGCCCTGAGCCAGGCAGAACATAGCTAAAGAAAGAGAGTCCCGTATAGAATGCAGATGGCAGCCAGGTGAGAACAAGTGGAGGGAGTTTTCCACCTCCCATCAGCAGTCTGGATCTTCAGGATGGCCACCAGGGTGAAAACATGGGAGCTAGTGATGATCAGGCCACTGCATACCACAATAGCTCCGGCCATGATGGAAAGAGTCAGCCTATTGTTCCAGGTGTTGGCACACGCCAGGGAGAGAATAGGCAGAATGTCGCAGAAAAAGTGGTTGACCACATTTGGACCACAGAAGGGTAAGCAAGAAGTGAAGGTCTCCGGAGTAATGGCATTTAGAATGCCTGAGGCATAAGGTCCCACCCCCAGCTGCACACAGACCCGCTGGGACATGGTGACTGTGTACAATGAAGGTTGCAGATGGCTGTGAGCCAATCGTACGCCATGGCCACCAGGAGGAAACTACGAAGTGACCAAAAAACACATCTGTCAGCACAGCCCGTGAAGGAGATGGCTTCTCTCTCAGAAAGGTGTCACATGACATCTTTGGAGCGATGGAAGGAGAGGACCAGACATCCACAAGGGACAACTGACTGAGAGAAAAGTGCATGGGGGTGTGCAGTTGGGAATCTGTCCAGATACAGGCCACTATTTCCAAGCTCATCCTCAGTGTGACAAGATACACAAAGACAAATAACAATAAGAGAATCATCTCCTGTGAAAAATTATCTGTTAGACCCACAAAGAGAAATTTGGTCATTGCTGTTTGATTATTATCATTCATTTTTGAGTGGCAATCTGTAATGAGAGCAAAAAAATATTTTTTTATAGATCAGTAACTAACAAAGCCATGTAGCCTTTGAATCCATTAGCTATCATTAATATCTATGTTCTTCAGATATTGTAAGTATTTACTTTTACAGCTCAATTTTACTTTTCTTCTTATACCAAACAGTTCAAACATGTAAAAAGTTATGGAGATGTATATATAACACTCTTGCATTTGCTACTCATCTTGATCAAATCACAATATGCTATAAATAAGTTTTTTAAAAATCATGATGTACAATAAGCATTCATGGAATTACTCAGACTCTTGGGTTCGAGGTATGGTTATTTTGCTAGTTATCTGTGTGATCTGGGCAATTTATATTTAATGTCTATGGATTTTACTCATTTATTAAGTTGTTCCTGCCGAGGTTCACACAACTGCTGATGAAGGTCCTTCTTGTCAGTAAAAGGGGACTGATTCTGGGCCATCAGCATCGTCCCATACCCTGGGGAAACTAATCGGCCACAGAGGATTAAGTCGCTCATATCAGACCTCTCCCACGTGGGAAGAAGGAGCGTTTCCTGGGATTAACACAAATTTCTGACTTAGGTTTGTTCCCCCAGGCTGTGGTGCTCTGGCTATCTTTATTCAGAGCTCACAGAACATCTAACCTATCATCATGGGATTCCGCCTAACACCATCTCAGTCTAAGGGATACAGTTCACGGTGAGAGGGAAGAGTAGGCCCATGACCTTGGAGCCCACATGTCCCCCAGAAGCTACTGGCTGACCAAATGTTGGAAGGGCCTCATGAGCAGTATTGGGGTGACAGTTTGGGAATGTTGCCTAGCATGGCGGGGATGCTCTTTTTTCAAGAGGTTCTATACACAAGGTACTTTGACTCAATGGTCACGATATGACCCGCACTGACCCCAACAGCTAGAATATAAGAATCTGGTACCCAAGAGATAGAAGTGAAAGTAGCCCCTATCATGATTGCTCGCACAAACCTCCTTGGGGAGTTCGTGCTTCCTGTCACATTGAAGGCGAATGGAGCCTACATTCCTTTGCCGGAGAGCAAACACTGCTGCTGACCTGCCTGGCAGCCCAGAGCACTGGGGAATTAACAGCCCCAAGAGCAGCCTTCAACTTGTAGCTGGTGAGAACTGGTTTGTAAGCACTCCAGTCCCCTGGTTGCTCAGGGGTCTATTCTGAGATCTGTGCTTTTTACCACCTTCCAGAGGCTCCTCAACTGTTTAAGCTCCAAAGGCCCACCGTGGTGGCTGCCTTTTATTGGCCTCCTTCCTTTTCCTGTCTCATTTCCAGATTCCCATCCTGGTACTTCCTCACTCAAATCCTGGTTTCAGGTCCTGCTTCCAGGAAACACAAACTGGGAAACTCACCTGGCCTAAAAAGCAATACGATAAAAATATTAAAGCTTAGATGGCTATAAAGAAACAAAATGCCTCCGTTCTTTTTCTTTTGCAGGGATATTTCCTAAATCTCTCTTCACAGACAGCAATGACCAGCGAACTTCCTTTCCTTGACCTTCAGAGTGGAGCTATGCTTCAGTCTGTGTATGTCTACATGTCAATGTGTGTGTGGTACTTAAACCTTTAAAATCTGCCTTGTAAGTTGAGCTTATACCTGTGAAAAAATTAGACAAATTCTAAAATAGTAACAGTAGTTATGCCTGTTTGGTTGAATCACAGATGACTTCTTACTTTTGTTTTTTTTTTCTATTTAAGTATACTTTACAAAGATTTCTAATAAGAATGATTAGTTTTGCCACTTAAAAATCAGAGTGGAACGTCCTTAAGATAAACTTTCAGCTGCCCCTTCATCCTGACTGAATGGCTGCTCAAGGAGATATTGTATCTCTCTCACAGAATCCAGGCCTGATTTGCTAAATCACTCTTACATAAGGCACAGCATTTTGTAAGGAAATAAGCAGGAGCTCTCTAGCGTTTTAGAGAGAAAGAACAGCCCTGGTTTTCACTAAAGAGAAAGCAAAGTCTTACAGTGGAGGGGAGCCCAGACTTCGGCATGGCTGGCCACAGGCCACAGTTTAGGCAAAAAGGGAGGGACAGAATAAACCTTTTTCAGCCAAAAGTGTTCACCATCATGCTGCCGTGTGAAGGGACGGCAGGAGAGGTCGTCCCCCTCCCCAGACCCTGAGGACGCACTGGTAGCCTCAGCTGCATTGCTGTATAGCACAGAAGTTGTACATGCAACTAGCAACGGAGAAAAGACACTTGGGGTACAACAGGTGAGCCTCGGGCGGCTTACAGGGTGCCTGATGAAG
Organism: Macrotus californicus; assembly: GCA_007922815.1. Taxonomy (NCBI): domain Eukaryota; kingdom Metazoa; phylum Chordata; class Mammalia; order Chiroptera; family Phyllostomidae; genus Macrotus; species Macrotus californicus. The sequence continues at coordinate 19,063 of VMDR010005549.1, forward strand.
TTTGTGTCCTAAGAGCACAAAGCTGGGCTCTGTAGTTACTCCAAGCACCAGTCCTTCGAGGCTCACTCCTGCCACCTCTGGCATGAAGGTTCCTCCATACCCAGATTGGAACGCCCTTCCCAGGCACAGGACTCCTTGATATTTAGCTGGACCCCTCTCTTTGTGGATAAGCACACACAGGAAGACAAGTACCAGGTGATTTCATTCATATGTGGGATCTAATGAACAAACTAAACTAACAAGCAAAATAGACACAGACTCACAGAGAGCAGATGGCACCTAAGATGGGGAGAGTAGGGGGTGGAGGGAACAAGCAAAAAGGAAAAAGGACTCACGGACATGGACAACAGTGCGGTGATTGTGGGGGGTGGGGGAGGGGGGTATAAGGGACAAAATGGTACTGGAAAAAATACAACAAAAAATAAAAATTAAAATAACAAAAACATATTACAAGGCACAGTTCTTTGCTACATGGAATTCTCCCTGAGGTTGGGCTACAGGGGTCCAGCACAAAAAATGCCCCCTTTTTCTTACAAAATCTTTTATTACAAAATCATAAGTATGTGGCTCTGTAACAAAACAATATCATAGTCAAGCACACCATATTACATTTTAGGTGAAATGTTCAAATTAGAACTATAAATTAGTACACCTATATTATTACCCTACCAACCCCACTCAAGCAAGTGTTACTTCTGCCAGACCCTGTGTATTGGAGTAAGCTCTGTATTTCCCCTCCCTATACTGCTTAGCACAATTAAGTGTACAAAAGAAAACTCACTAATATATACACTAATACATATTTTGAATATGTAATATATATACACTAATATCTAGAAAGAATGTATATGTATATGTATATGTATATGTATATGTATATGTATATGTATATGTATACGTATATGTATATGTATATCAGGCTTTTTTATTTTTGCACTGGGCTGATTCTTGAATATATATGTATTAGTGTATATGTTATATATATTCAAGTGCCAAATATATATTATTATATATGTGTTAATGTATGTATTTTATATATTCAAGTACCACTATTACAAGCTTTATGGCATGTTAGTGTGAGTTGTATCAGGAGGAAAATGGGTCACTTGTAAACCACTAAGAAGGTCAGGAATCAACTAATCTAATCTTAAGTGCCCTGGTTTCTAAAACGGTGACAATCACAGAGTTTGCTTCCTAGGACTGTGACCATGATGAAAGGAGAAAACTCACGTAATGGTCTCCCATCGTCAAGTACCAAGTACCACATTAGCTATTATCATAATCCATTAATTAAGAAAAATATTTTAAAAGAAACAGAGCTTGAAGGAATCTTTTTAAAAGTAGGTAGCATCACTGTTAAGGGTATGTTTTCCTAAATCAGAACTTCCTGCGATGTTAAGCCCAGCTCTGCCACACCCAACACACTACTTGCTCTCTCTTTTCCAGTTTCCTCGTTTGCAAATGGATGATATTGTCTCACCGAAGGGACATAACATATCTAAAGTAGTTGATAAATGTCATTTTGTAAGCACAGTAAATACTTGGTAACCACAATCCATACACACACACACACACACACACACACACACACACACATACTTTGGCTGTTTTGCCAATGAGAAACCACCCAAAGCATTTGGAACTTGTCCGAGGTCACAGAGAAAGTTTGTGTCATTGTTGGAACTAGAATCATGTATCTTGACTTCCAACCCAGTGCAAACACACACACATGCACACACAACATCAGAAAGCCTGCTAAGATCTCAAGACAAGAAATCATCACTAGAAGCCCTGGCCAGATAGCCCAGCTGGTTAGAGGATCCTCCGAATACACCAAGGTTGCAGGTTCCATCCTTGGTCAAGGCACATACAAGAATCAACCAATAAATGCACAAATGGGTGGAGCAAAAAAATAAATCTCTCTCTCTTTCTCTCTCTCTCTTTCTCTCTCTCTGTCTCTCTCTCTCTCTCTCTCTCTCTCTCTGTCTCTGTCTCTCTCTCAATAAAGACATGTTTTCAAAGAAATCATCACTGGACTAAGTCTAGATCTGTCCATATTAAAAATCCTCTGAAGCAGCTTTCAAAACTTGGGCAATGACAACACAAGTCCAGCAGGTGGCAGTACATCCCCATACAAAGAGGTCGCTGCCTTGCTAGCCAGTCTTCCAATTCTTATCCTCTCACGCAAGATCACAAAAGGAAATCTAAGCTCAACCATCAATACTGACCACACCACACTACCTTCTTTGTCTGTTCAGCTTTAGATCTCCCTAATCATATACTCTGCTACCAAACCAGAACAGAAATTCTCACAACAGTTTGCTCCAGAAATCCTTATTGTTAGGTCATTGATTGGCTGAAATGAAAACAACTTTTTAAGAACTGAAGGAGCATCATTGCATCTAAGATTTGCCTGTTCAATCATTCTCGTGTTCACCAAGTGGAAAATGTCACCTTACGCTTTACAGGCAGGTCATGGGGGTAAGCAGATGCATCACTGTCACCAGCACAGCCCCTCCCTTCCAAAAGAAGTCGAAAGGATATTAGGATTGCCCGCCCATTCTGAGAGCAAAACTATAGGTGCATGAAGAACAATTCAGACTGAAAATGTACAAAGCCACTTCTGAAAGAGCTGTCTTGTTCCATGGGACAGAAAAATGATTAGATTATTGCCTTATCTAAAGATAAAATATAACCATTACGAGAAGGAGTTGCCAGTGATGGAACCACCAAAAGAAAAAAACAGAAAAACTCTAACACCAGAGGCTAAAGGTGGAAATTTCTATGCAAAGGTGTCATCTGGGGTAAGGAGCTCTAGAGCACCATTCTCGTGGCCACCAAGCCAGATGCCACCAAATACTCAAATTTTAGCCACAGCTCCCTCACCCCTTCCCATATCCACCAAGCAAGTTTCAAATTAGCATAAGGCACTGCACACACACACACATTGGTAGGTATGCTCCAGGGATGCCCGATTAACGAGACCCATGTTAATTCACTGCCTGTGAAACAAAATACCTAATGATGGAATCATAAACTGATACCCTATTTTTATGCATCATTCTTTTGTGAAGTTTGGGTGCCTTTTCAGTATCATTCTCTTGTGATATTCCTTGGCTGAAATGAGAAGCCATCGATCCGATTACTCTTGAGGCTAAGATTTTGTACTTGAAAACCGAACTAGATCCAGGCCTAGAAATGTGTGAAGTAAATATTTTTGTAAGATCTTTGGGCAGCCACTCAGCTTCCTCTCATGACACTTGAAACCCATGGACTTAACTCTCAAACATCAGCAAATCTTCTTGGGTGACTATTCAACTTACTTACACATATACTCTTATCTTTGTCCTCTGCAGAGATAGAGATAAGTGGTCACCTGCCTACTTCAGAGACTTCGTGATGGCTGTTACCTGGCCATGCAGTGTGTGTGTGTGTGTGTGTGTGTGTGTGTGTCCTGGCCATCTAAGCAATTGCACAATTCAATAATATCAGAAAAAATTAAGAATTCAAGGTCAATTGGTGAAGCACGTTCCAAAGAGAAGCAAATTTGGTGTCATATTTTGTAGGCCAGATAAATTGACAACTAAAAACAATCTGTTATAATCACACATTTTTTATTTTACAATATATTTTTATAACATATTTACAATTTGTTTTTTTCAAAAGTGACCTATGAGTCCCCCAAGCCCCAGCTCCTCCCGTCTATTTACCAACAGTGAGAAGTGAGCATCTCCCCAGTCTCACACGAAGCACTTGGTTTTCTACTCAAGTCCACTTGAATGATGGATTTATTCAAGTTCACATACAAAACATGTACCCAAAAGGCACACCGGAGATTATAGAACTCAACCTCTTAATTTACAAATTCAGAAACGAAGGTGTCCGTGCCACTCTTTGGGGGCAGAGGCCCACGCTGACCATAGGAGTCACTGGGGTCCTGCTGGAAATGATCTCAATAAAAACAACTTTGAGGTTTTCACGGAGGATGAAACTGACTGCAGCTTATACCAGATAAGAGTTCACTGACCTTTTCAGGCTTCAAAGCAGATACATGCTCACAATAATCTACGTGTTCATCACCAGGCGTTTCTGCAAAAATCCTTGGTGCCCCCATTTAAGGATGCATGCCAACACCTGATCACTTGACTCATCTAACAGCCCGGCAGTGCCTGGCATGTCGTGATTAAAAGAGCATTACTTTAGCTGAAGGTTTTTTCCACCTGTTATGTTTGGAATGCAAATGCACCTGGGAGACACATTGCCAGTCAGTCAACGCTCTTCAAAGTGGAAGAACTCCTTTCTCTCTAAAGAGCTATTTGCTAATTCACTGATTTCTTCGATCATGTGTTTAATGGCTACCTACGTTTCTAAGCGACTGTGCTAAGAGTTGGTGGAATTCATGGAAATGAGTAAGATTTGCTGTCTTCGTAGATTTTACAATCTATCGGGAGAGAGGGATTTAACACGGTAAGATGTGTCGTAGCAGTTTTCTGAAAACATGCTCTTGCTGCTGCCGAGGACTGGGGACTAATTTTAGTTCCTGAGGTGGGGCAGAGAATTAGGAAGGTTTTTGGAGCGGTCCACAGAAAGTTTGCGTGGGAGAATGTTAGAAAAAATAGGAGGGAATTCCATATTTAAGGGGGTTGAGGAGAAAGGACCGTGAAGGGGAGAGAAGAGTAGAGAATCAGGTATTGGGGTTACTCAAAGGCTGACGTTATCCATTGCCCATCTGATCGTGACCGCCATAGACCAAGATTTGCTTGAGACACGAGCTGAAAATATGTGTAGACTTTTCATTGTATCAAATTCCAGAGTAAATACAAAACTAGTATAAAGCTCACAGGGTGAAATGATGGAGATGACTCATGAGACCCCAGGTTAGCAGGACAAAGCAAGCCCAGGCCCACACCAGAGAGGCCCAGGACTTCAGGCACAGCTCCCAGAGCCCCTCCTCCATCACCCAGGGTACACTTTGCATTTGAACCATGAACTACTAAGATAGCACGTGAGATAACCTGGACTGAGGAGAATCCGCCTCACCCAGGGGGTGACACTTACACCCCCTTAGTCACGTACCCAAAATTCAGCTGCATGACCAAGAGAAACAGAAGAGACCAAGAGAATATAACAGAAACCAGGGGCACACCATCTGCCTCTTGTATGAATAAGGGGAATGAACTAGAACAAATTACTCACCCATCTCAGACCCCAGCACAGGAACCTTTGGCACTCATTGGTTGACTCCATCTGGGTTTGGCCAAAGTTCAGCACCTTGGCTCCAGGAAACCCTGGAAATAACCACAGGATGGCAAATGGTCAGTTGAGATTAACCCTGTATTTACACATAATTCCTGTACCTCCTCAAACCAGAAGAGGACAATTAAAAATTAAGTAGTTAAAACAATGATGAAAAAACACCTTTTGGCTTCATTCTTATCCCTAATCTTTCCCTTCTCCCATTTCAAATATTTCCTCTCCAGCCCTTATCAAGACTCACAAGATACCTGAAGTCTTCTTGGGCACTGGCTACAACTGAGACAGACACCTGCTTTTGCTTCTGGGGGCAGACTTAGTTGCCACTAAATATACCCAACTCATGGCTTATGACTCTCAGCTCTGTGGCTAGAGGTGGCAGGTCCTCTCTCCAGTCTCAGGAATCATGCTGTTCTCCAGCACAAGAGGGAGAACCATTGCTTTCTCCCCGCCAAAAGTGAAATATTTTCCTCTTTGGCAGTAGAAGTAAATCAAGGTAAGGCTGGATACCCTGGGCCTTGGCTATGCATGTGGGTGTGGCCACATATATGCGCATTCAATGGCACCCCAACTGGTGACAAATATTTCAGAAAAATAAAGCAGTAAGGGAGGGTAGAGGGAGTGTGAGGGTGCAATTTGAGTTGGTTTGATGAGGAAGCACCTCACTGAGAAGATGACATTTGAGCAAAACCTTGAAGGGGGTGGAAAAGTGAGCCACATGGAATCTGGAAGAAGAAAGTTCCAGGTAGAAGGTAGGGCTGTTTCTGTATATGCTGGAGGGACAGGAAGGAGGTCAGTGGGGCTGGAAAGTAATGAGTCAAGAGAAGAGAAATTGCAAGTGAGGGGAGAGAAATAAAGGGGCTTTGGGGTGAACTGCAGGTGAGCTGGCAGCCATTGAGGTCTTAAGCAGAAGAGAGCTGGTCTCCTTTCTTCTCAAAGGACTCCTTGGTTGCTGTGCTGAGATCCTGCTCTGCTACCCTAGGGAGAAAGGTGGAGGCGGTAAACCCCATTAGGAGGCTGTCACATAACTCTGGTGAGAGGGATATGAGCAGCTTGGACCAAAGGGTAACAAGAAAGGAACTACGAAATAACTGGATATGGATCTATTTTGTAGTGCAGCCAGTAGCACTGACGAATGGATTGGATGTTGAGTGGAAGAGGAAGGGGGAAATTAGAATAACTTCAAAACTTGGGGCCTGAATAACTAGAAACATGGAAATATTATTAATTAAGATGTGGAAGTCTGTGTAGTTAGGTCAGTTAGGAAGGGCTCATTTTTTAACATGTTAATTCTGAGACGCCCATAAAACATCCAAGAATTTTTGTTAAGTAGCCATGTGGAGTCTGAGCTTGAGAGCAGTGTCTGAGCTGGACACAGAAATTTGGAAGTCATCAGCATACGCTCAGGAAACGAGAGGAGATCGCCACAGGAGAAAATGTAGACGGAAACAACACCCGAACATGGAAACACTATAGCACAGCCTAACTCCTCCAGCATTTAAGACCTTAAATTTCATTTTCTGCCAACTATGTCTGCTTACTGTATTTTGCCATGTGTAATGCACATTTTTGCCCAAATTTTTGAGGGAAAAATAAGGATGTGTATTATACATGGATAGTACTAATTCTGTATCTATTATAAATGTTTCTAATTCTTATATTTATGCCCATGCATAAAAAGTATAACTCTAGAAAGTGATAACGATATCTGTATGCAAAATAATACCCTAGTATATGAGTGGTTTTGTTGCTAATTTTAAATAAATATAGAATTGAATTTAAAAAATTAAGAAGAAAGATTGTGTCCCTAAAAATTTGAGCCAAAAACTTGGGTGTGCATTATACACAGCAAAATACGGTAGGTATCACACAGGCATCTCGAATTTTTAACATGGCCAAACTCAGTGCGTATTCTGACACCTTCCACAATTTGCCATGTAATCACAGCACTAATACTCAGTTCAGTGATTACACTAGGCAATATTTTTGAGCTCTTATTATGCGTTTGACATTTTGCTAAGCACTTTACATGCATTATTTAATTTCATCTTCACAATACCATCTGAAGTGGATACCACTCTGTTCTTTCTATTGCAGATAAGAGAAGTGAGATTGGAAAGCTTGAATGAGCTGCCCAGAGATACACAACTCATAAGTGATGAAGTTCGATCCCAGGTCTCTGGAATTTAGTACTTGTATTTGGAACTACCAAGTCATACAGTACCTTAATGTTCAGGAAGAATAAGTCTAGAGACTGGTGTAAATCCTCACATTTGTGACTTCACATTGTTTTGGATCATGGGGTTCTTTCAGTTGTGTGGTACAAGCCACAGTACATATTTCCCCTAGAATTGTGTACATGTGCAAAGAGATCTAACATCTTGTGTTCCGTTTCCAGGTTTTATAGGCACCTGTAGAATCTACCCACAGACCATGACCACTTAAAGATGTAAGACTTCCACAGAAGAGTTTCTGCATTTATTCCCTTGCAATTTTCCATGCAAACTGCAAAAAGCACTAAAAAATTTGTGCTTCTTTTTTTGTTCTATTTATTTTATAGGGTATATATTCACATAGATCATAAATTTATGTCATACACCTTGAGAAACCTCCTTCCTACCTCTAGTTCTATCTACTCCTTCTGACCTGCCAATGTGTTGTATTAGTAACAACTTCTACCACTTTCTGAGTGCCTGTCCAGAATCTCTTGAATGTAAAGATAAACACGAATGTATCTGTTAGTCCTCCACCCACCTCTTCCTGATATCAAGGTAACTCAGTATGTCCATAGTTCTTCACTTCATGTTTATTGATACACACTGGGCATCTTTCCAGATCGACACAGAGAGCTTTTTCATTCACTTGTTATTGCAAGATATTCCGTCAGTCCCACACTGATGGACATTGCGGGCGGTTTCTTACATTTTCTCTTACAAACAATACTTCTGTGAATACCTGACAAAAATCATTTTGTACACATGCAGGAACACCTATCACATAAAGTTCCAGAAGTAGAATATCAGAGTCAAAGAGTAAATGTATTTATAATTTTAACAGATGCCTACATTAAGTTCTCATTGTTGTTTTTCAATGCCATGAGATTTTCTTAATGTTAGAACAAATTCAGCTTAATAATGAAGCTGCAGCATTGCCCCAAAGAAGACGAGTTAGTCAGCCGCTGCCTGCTTGAAACCCCGAAGCTCATTTTGACTTGGGCATCTCTCTGTTCCTGTAATATAACGATAGTTTATCTGTGTTGATAATTTATCCTGGTGCATAACCTTCTCACCTTCTCCAAAATGAGTCTCTTTAGCTTTTTAACTTAGACAAAAAATAAACAAAAATTATAAGGCAAAGAACTAAATGATGTTCTTTCTTTTATTATATTTACATTAAGCAAGGAAAACCGTTCTTAAAATTCTCCCACCAACTTTTGCTAAGTGGCACACTATGTTTGGGTGACTTCACTAGCACCCTTACCGCTTATAATTTAAGGAAGTGTATTGGCAAGTTCCTGACTTCGCCCCGAAGTACATTTCTAACCCAAAGATACTTGTTTCCGGTGTTTTTAATTCACATGACAAATAAACCACCTTTTCAGCTTTCACAACTGTTGACTCTCACTTGATGAGTAATTTTTCACTGTTCAGAACACTTACTGAAATACTTCTGTTAAATTCTTGTCCTATTTCTGTGTGGAGATCGCTTGGATTCAATCACCTAGAAAATGGAAGTTATTACCGAATGTAATAGTACACTTCTCCATTCAAGCAAACCTTTTATTTTTAGTCTGAGAACTATTACTTTTTTCAGATTCTTCATTTCCACCTCCAATTCCAGAAGCTGGCTTTGTTGACTGAACCATTTCTGTTAAACCTAGCTGTTCCCATTGCCCCCCACAAAAAGGTTCATCCCTTTGTGTGAGTTACCATAGTCACAATGAGAATAAAACAACAGGCTTCATGAATTATGGGCAGATGGCCAGGTCCAGTCACTCACTAGATGACTCCCCTTATACAGAAAAAGAGCGTGATTTTAAAAAAATGTGATACAAGACAGTGAGGGGTGGCTGTGTATGCTAAGTCTGGCAAGATTGCTTAAGGACTTCGACCTCCTTTTCCTGGTATGTGCCCAAAGGCTGTAAACCTTAAGACATGATGTGCTCATCCTCACAAATCCCCATGGCCATGGATCTTTTCTTTCTATAGACTTCCATTATTCCCCTACTGACGTGCTGATGAATTTCATGTTAATCTTGTACCAGGAGCTTCCCTGTCAGGACATTTCCTAGCGGGAGGGTAGAAGCCGTGAGTTAACCACAAATTAACACAGCAGAAGAGTTCAGGGGGAGGAATGAGCCCCTTAGGGCTCAACAGAGAGCCTCAGGGGTGGCGGCTCCTTTCTGAGGCCCTGCAGCCATTTGCCATTGCGATAGGTCAGATGGGATTTCTTTTTGTTTTAACACTATTTGACTGTAATACATTTTTCAGGTGTTCGTGGGCAGTCACACGTCTTTTGTTAACATCTTCCTTTATTCCTTTGAAAGAAATTTAGCTCTTCAAAGGAAGAAACTATGTTTTACATTCACCAGAAATCTACCAAATCCAAATTTAAAGTGAACACTCTTCACTGGCCCTCTTTATAAAAAAGTTGTAAGTTTTCTAGCACTTATAACTTCCAGGTGCCACTCAGTTTTCTTCTTCAGAAGAATTTTTTTTTTAATTTTAATCAGTTTAGGAGAGAAGTTTGGAAACCTAGAAACGACTGTTTTTGTCCATCCCGCACGCTCTCGCTGTGATCAGTGCTTGTGTGTTCCTGTGGTGTTCTGTCCAATACTTCGCTTGCCTCTCTAGACTTTTGTTGAAGTGTACATTCATTCTCAATGACTCTGACATGGCATTTGGTGGGATCCTGGCTGCAGGCCTCACAGGCCTCGCGCAGAAAACCTCGAGTCCAGAGCAAATTCATTGGAATCAGAACTGAGTGTCCCTTTCCAAGAGCAGGGTCTTTGCTGCGGGTAGGAAAGGGGAAAGGAGGAAAAGCAAATGCCAGCTGCCCACCTCTAACTCCACACTGCTGGGATAGAATGCATGCCCCTGGGGGCCCCCATTCATCACAGGCTGAGGATAAATGGCAGTGTGACTCTGACCGTCCTCCTTATGGCCTCCTGGGCGCACAGGAGGGAAGCAGGGACATGCGATCTCTAACCTGAGCCCAGGCTGCCCATGGAGTGCAGATGATGTTTATGCATTCCCACTTTCCGGGACCCTGAGTTTTAGTCTTTCATTCTGCATCCCATTGTGCATGAGATCAGCATCCTATGTTGCTGAGTCATGCTTAGATTCAATTAACAGTTGGCTCTTGACATAGGGTTAATTTCCGGCATCATTTAATAAGTCCTAACTATATATTGCTCAATCGAAAACTTAGCTCGCTTACTTAGGTGCTTCCGAGCACTATTCCTCCTGCGGTTGGAGAATAGCATGCTATAGTGGTTTTTCAAGTTAGGGCTTGCATGGCTCACTTGTCATCTAATTCCTAGCTTCCGTCCATCCTGATAAACACTGTTTCTATGACAGTGAGTCAGTCAGAGAAGTAGCCATTTTAATGGGCTTCAGTCCATCAAGAGTCTTCACAGGGACATTTCTGGACCTCTGAGTGTTTATGCGGCCTGCTTTGTGTGCTACCCTTGACGCAAAGTCCTTTCTGTTTCAGCCACTGGCAAGTTCCCAGGTGACTTCCTGCAATCTGAGGAGAAGGCAATTGATATGTGGGGCTCCAAAGCTTATGCGTGCCTTTCACTTGGTTATTATAGTCACATAACCAAGTGAAATATATAACAAGACCAAGGTGAGGCCATGAGAAAACAAAGACCACAGTGCCCTTCCTGTGCTGAGAGAGAAGGGACCAGGTGATCACTAGCTGAGGAAGCCAGAAGGATTGGAACAACTCACTGGGCAGGAGAGTCCCATGGAGACCAGGGAAGCCAGAAGACAAGTTCCCACACATAAACCCGAGAGATTCACTCCTCCCATTGCATTCACCAGAAAGTCTCCTAAGGCCACTCCCCAATACTGGAAGAGGCCACCCTGAAGAGGAACAGAGAAAAGAGACATCTTAGAGGCAGGATTTTTAAGGTTATTCATTCAATTCCATTTAGCAGTGGCCCCTGCTACTCAGCAGCCCGAGACTTCCTAAGATGAACTTGTATAAATGGACTGCCCCTGCTACATTTGAAATGTGCAATCAACACCAGCAGCCTGGATTACTCTAGGGCATCCTGATGGATCGGTCTTGTGTCTGAGTCTTCTTTGCCAGCTAGCCTCTCCAATCCTGAGACACGGCATACTACCCTGATCATCATTCATTCATTCATTCATTTTTCTTTCAGTTGTTATAGTGAGGACAGCTGAGGCACAGCAAGAAGAGCCAATTTAGAGATAGAAGAGCCGGTGGCAGCCCTCAAAGCCACTAACTGTGCTCTGTGATTTTTCTGAGTCTCTTTTCTTATCTCTTAAATAAGGACAATGTACCCAGCTTTGAACTTAGTGGCACCTGTATTGAATAAAATAATAAATATGAAAAATATTGGTGCATGTCTAAGTGCTCTGCAAACTTGAAGCACTGTTATTATGGAAACTAAGAAGAAAAAAAAATGCCACTATGGGCACTACTGGAGGCTGCAAATTTGAGCAAGATACAGTCCCTCCCTACAGCTTCTGAAAATCTGATGCAGCAATGCCTCTGATTCACCTGGTTTACCGTCTGGGTTTTACTCTGGCTTATCAGAAACTAGTTTACTTCATGCTGGGAAGGAAGGTTGAGAGGAGGGAAATCACAAGGTTTGGTTTTAGTCTCTTACACTGAAATGAGTCACTTGATCACCTACAATTCCCTGAGCCATGAAAGCAGACCCTGAACAAAATGCTATGCCCTTTGCACACCAGGTAGACCAGAAATATAACACCCACACATGAACACACGGGCACACGCGGGGACCAAAATGAAGCTTGCAGAGAGCCTGTGCCTTCCAAACTCACACCTTGCCCATCTCTGTTATGCTCTTAAGGACAATGCAGAATCTTTAAAGATTCCCTTGCGCAACATTTGTAATATTGCATATCAATCTCCCAGCTTGTTTACCTCATTAATTCAGTCTGTATCCATGTAGTGGGAAATTGAAGTAATCAACCGAATAACGAGCACCTGCAGATTTGCTACTGAAGGGCCTGGAATTAGCCAGATAAGCTCGTGACATTAAGAGAAGTGGTTGGTAGGTAACTCATCTCCACACCTCCTTTTGCTAACACCACACACACACACACACACACAGTGTATATATAGTGTCACGTTACTGTTAAATATTAACAGTGTGTGTACGTTTTAAGTTAAGCATGAGAGTAAGCCTCCCGCAAGGCCCTCTGTGCTGGGACACGGTGAGAGGGTCCAAAGGAAGCAACATGTGAATTAGAGAAAACTTAACTACCCCACTGCACACCTATTGGGTTTAAGGCTCTAACTCCCTAATGGCATTCTGAATACGATTTCTCCCTGAAGCCAGAAAACTGGAATTATAAATATATATATATATAACTGCACCAAAAAAATGAAAAAATATATTTTGTCTCTCCTGCTTTCATCAAAGTGAAATCAAGTTCAAAGACATTCCTTTTTTTTTTTTTTTTTTTTAAGGAGAACAAGAAAACACACAGTGAGCTTTCTCTTGAGACTTTGCAGAGGGAGGGGATAATTAGGCTCCTTCTCTCTGATAAGATATGCAAAGTAATCATGAGCAATTATCTGACAGCAAGGCGCAGGCAGCTGCAGAACTGCTTTCACCCGGAGCCTGCGTCTTGGAAAGGGCACAGTGCTTGGTCTCTGTCTGTTTGGGAACAAGCTGAGGACGACAGTGCACTGAGCCCGTGAGGAGAACCCAGTTCTAACTAAATATGGAAGGTTGGTCCAGGGAGCGAGACAGTGGGCTTTCTTCTAGAAATCTTTTCATTGTCTTGAATTCCTACTCCAAATGCTAGCTATCCATCTAAGTTAAGTCTAACTATTATGGTTAAACAAGCAAATATATTCTTTTTTTTAATTACTTTATTGTTGTTCAATTACAGTTGTCTGCATTTCCCCCCACCCCAGCCAATCCCACCTCCCTCCCTTGCTCCCAGCCTCCCCCTTGGTTATGTCCCTGCCTCCTTTATAGTGGTTCCTGAAAACCCTTCACCCCACTGTCCCCTCCCCCCTCCCCTCTGGCTATTGTTAGATTGTTCTTAATTTCAATGTCTCTGGTTATATTTTGTTTGCTTTTTTCTTTTGTTGATTATGTTCCAGTTAAAGGTGAGATCAAGCAAGTATATTCTTACAAACTGCTATTAGGGTAACTGATGTGGGGAGGTGATGCCCCACACAGACTGATTCGTGATATGTAACCCATGAGAGAAACAGCTAAACTCAACGCAGCCTCTTCTGTGCATTTCACATTTATTCATTCATTCCTTAAAAAAATACATCTTAGACATGAGGCGTGGTTCTGGGTCCTTGGGACCCAACTGGGACGAAAGCAGACATCACTCTCTTCTCATGGTGTTTACAGTGAAAGAGACACAAAATATTAAATAAACAAGTAAAAGAGAGAGAGAAGAGTTTGGCTAAGTGTTAAGAAGTTATGAGAAAATTGAACTAGAGAAATAAGCCAGAGGCTACTGAGCAGAGCAGGGAATATAGTACATAGAGTAGCCACAGAAGGCTTTTCTGAGGAGGAAATTGGCATTATCACTGGAGGGCTCCAGACCCCCCTGGTGGCTCTTTCTATACAGAAGGTGCAGAGTATAAATGACCTGAGTCAAGAATGACCTTGATTTGTGCAAACAACTGAAGGAAAGCTTAAGTAGATTCTGCTTTCCTCCATTTTACAGATGAGAAAGTCGATACCCAGAAGTTCAAACAACTTGTCCAAAGTTACTTTACACATACTTGCTACCGCCGGGAATTCTTTTAGTTTTACTTCTTGGATAGGCAAATTATTTACATTTCATCCAAGTAGTATAAAAAGGTATTCATTGGTACAAAAAAAAAAAAAACAGGGACAGGACCTAAACAGACATTTCTCCCAAGAAGACACACAAATGGTAAATAGATACATGAAAAGATGCTCCACTTCACTAGCTATTAGGGAAATGCAAATCAAAACTGCAGTGAGATCCCACCTCACACCTGTGAGAATGGCTATCATCAGTAAGACAAGTACATAGTAACAAACATCAGAGAGGTTGTGGAGAAAAAAGACCCCTCATTCACTGCTGGTCGGAATGTAAGCTGCTACAGGCACTATGGAAAAGGGTATGGAGGGTCTTCCAAAAATTAACAATACAGTTAGCATATGACCCAGCAGCCCCTCTTCTGGGAATTGACCCAACAATTTTTAAACATTTATTTGCAAAGATATATGCACCCTGTTGTTCATTGCAACACTCTTCTCAGGGGTCAAGCCGTGGTAATAACTGAAGTGTTTCTCGAGAGATGATTGGATAAAGAAGACGTGGTGCAGATATAGGGAGGGATACCAGTTAGCCATAAAAAAGATGAAACCCTGCCACCAGTGAAACATGGGTGGATCTTGAGAATCTCATGCTAAGTAACATGTCAGTTAGAAAGAGTCAAGAACCATATGATTTCACTCGTATGTAGATTGTAAAACTGAAAGCAACAAATGAACAAGTAAGACAAATAGAACAATCTCATAGACACAGAAAACAGTATGGTGGTTACCAGAGGGAAGGGGGGAGAGGGCAGTAAAGGGCAAAGGGGTCAAATGTATGGAGACAGACGATTTGACTTTGGGCCGTGAGCCCACAACACAATATACAGATGATGTATCCTAGAATTGCACACTTGAAACCTATTTCATTTTATTAACCAATGTCACCTCAATATGTTTAATTTAAATAGGCGTTCTTTGGCCTTGGTTGGTGTGGCTCAGTGGATTGAACGCCAGACTGTGAACCAGAAGGGTCGCTGGTTCAATTCCCAGTCTAGGACACGTGCCTGGGTTGTGGGCCAGGTTGCAAGTAGGGAACACGCGAGGGACAACCACACATTGATGTTTCTCTTCCTCTCTCCTTCCCTTCTGCTCTCTAAAAATAAGTAAATAGCATCTTTAAACCATAAAATAAAATAATTTTTTATAAAAGGTATTCATTGGAACTCCTCCTGCTTCCCCTCTGTTCCTGTGCACACCATTGCATCCCCCATCCCTACTCGCTGGCACTAAAAGTGGCATGGTTTTGCTTTCTTGGACATCATTTATGATTCATGCAAATATACGCAAATACAATTTCATATTCTTATCCTCCTTCCTATTCAAATACAATATATGGCTCCCTGTTCGAGGATGGTTAGGGGATTTTGTTGTAAACCCTCTGGTGAAACTGCAAGCTCAGAGGAAGGATGCTGCTGTGAAATTTGCACCAGATTCCAAGAGACACAGACAGTGCTGGCTCTGCACAGTCAGACGAGACAACTGTGCAAAGAACTGCAGGATATGGATGGAACGTAGATGGAGTTCTAGAAGTAGATGACTCTGGGAAATTGACACTGCCTCCATTCAAGAAGTAGAGCTGGGTGTGTAGCCAGAGGAACTAAGTGAGGAGCATGGTTGCGTCATGAAGGATGAATGTGTCTCAGAGGAAGTGATGCAGATGAAAAACTTCACTAAAGGAACTCTCGGATTTTCCTGCCACTGAAAACACAAATGAAACTTCAGAAGCTGGTCCAAACCTGCCATGGCATCGAAAGGAAGCTCATAAAGAAATAAAACACTATAATTCTTAAAAAAAAAACAATATATGATGTAAACTATTGTATGCTTTCCTATTTCACTTAAACATATATCCTGGAGACCCTGCCATGACAGTAGTACCTAGAAACCTTCTCATTTTGCCAAACACTCCCTTTGTGGACATGAAAAAGAGTTTATGTGATCACTCTTCCATTGATGGTAACCTAGGTTCCTTGTGGGTCTTTGCTAGTAAACAGTTAATCACCTGTGCATGTTACATTTTGTATAGGTGAAATCACTGGGTCAGAGTAATTGATCAAAGTTGCTCCTTTTACCTGGTCCACTGAAATGATGAATTTCTACTCCCGCCAGTACTTCCCTAAATGCTGTCCTAAAAGCTCGTCGGAGGAGTGTTTTATAAACCTTTGGACTTCTGCCCATCTGACAGCTGAGAAATGTTGTCTGTGTTGATGTCTGTCAGCTCTCTTCATTTAAATAAATCTTGGTGATTGGGACATGAGTTGCAATTTTTTTTCTCAATCTGTCATTTGTGTTTTAATTTTACTTCTGGTTTTTTTGTGTGTTGTTGTTTATTTGGGGGGGTTATTTTGCTCTGCAGAAAACTTAATTTGTTTTTTATTGTTTTTGTTCTTTAAGGTGATCACATTTATCAGTTCTTATGTTATGGGATAGAGACATTAGTGTCATAGTTACGAAGATGCCAAGATCATAAAAAATTAACCCATGCATTCTTCAAGTAATGCTTTGGTTTTGCTGTACATTTCCATCATCCAGTATATCCAGAGTTCCTCCTTGCATAGGATAACAAGATATGCTCTAACTTCCAAGAACTGGAACATGAATCCAGATCAGCCTTTGCTCTTTGGTCATACCTAAAAGTCAGGCAGTAGCCTCAAAAAGAAATCTACCTAAACTCTAAAGTACGTATACAACCCATTCAAAATTAGTTGGTTGGCCCTCAGTGTCACAGGTTTCTGCAGGGTTCTTGGCAGGCTGATTGGGGAATCCTGTTCTTCTCCAACCTGTTCTCAGGGCTTGAGTCCAAATGACTAGGGTGTGTAAAAATCACTAAAGAAGGGACTAACTACTCTAGACAGTCTAGTCATGTGATGCATACTTGCAAGTCACTTCTCTTTCTATCAGAAAATCTGGGTCTTAGTCCTACCTTGGACCCCTCTGAGCTATAAGATTTGTAGAAGCCACTTCATCTCTGTTGGCCTTAGTTGTATCAGCTACAGGAGGAGTTTGGACCCTTTCTGCTTGATGTTCTTGGTATTAGTAAATTACTTACGGTTTACAGTGGTCTGGCCAGAACTGGAATCCAGTGATATGTCTACCACGTTGTCAATTTCAAGGTACAGTGATAACAATAAAATAATAGGCATTTACTGCATACCAGGCACTCACTGCTCTAAGCACTTTTCTGTACAAACATATTTAACCTTCACAATACTGAGAGGTAGATACTGTCACTGTTCTCATTTCGTACATGAGGGTAGTGATGCAGTTTCAAAAGTCTCCCAACACAAGAAAAATTGTAACAGAGGGAAAAGTGAGAATAGGAAGATACAGTGGTCATAACCCATTGCAATGAAGATAACTCACATTTATAAATTTTTTAAAAATATATGATCCTGTGAGCACATTGCTGGGATCTCTCCCAGAGCCTCGAAAGGGACCAATCTAAGTGATGAGCTTTCAGGCAAATTTGCCTCTCGAAGAAGGATTCTTTGGAATGTATCCATTTAGAGATTTAAATGATGCAAAAGAAGTGAATCATGCAAAAAGGGAGAAAGGGTGTCTCACTAGTGCAAAGGCTTGAAGCAAGGACAGGTTGGAGATACCTAAGTCATTGAAAGAAAGTGTCCATGTACAGAAGGTAGTAGCTTCACTAGCTGCTCTACTTTCTAACAACTCAGGACCACAAAGGTGGTGAGGAGCTCAGTGTGTAACTTCTGCCTAGAAATTCCTGTGTCACCACAATGAGTTAAATGTGAAATCCCTATTGAATTGCTAGCTGTGTTTCATAGAGCCCCTGAGATCAGAAGTGTATAGAGGCTGAGCAAGCAAGATTCCAGCTCCTCACTCTGGGCTCAGCCTCGCTGCCAGATGCTTTGTGTATGTTTTATATCTAAGATCCTCATAAGGTATCATTAGAACCAAGGGCTCTATCTCTGGGAAAAGTTGAAAACCCAGTGAACCCCCACCCTGTCATTTGATCTGGGAGAACATGGAAACTCAGAAGGAGAACATGGATAGCCCAAAACCACATGTAGGGAGAGACAGAGCCATGGCAGCAACCTCAGTTTCCTGGTTCCTATTTCAGGGCTCCTCTAGGATGTCGTGTCATGGGCACTCCTAATCTCTAATAAATTTTCTTGCAGATAGTTGATATTCTTTTAAATGTAGGGTAGTTGGAAGATGATTATCATCAATTTTTATTCTCTACTCATCTTATGAGACAAAGATAGATATCTGTAGAACTTACTTAGGGTAATGAGTTCTCTATGTGCCAAAGTAGAAGCTGGGAAGAGAATAAGTGAACCTTTTGCAGTATGATTCTACTAATTGAAGCACAAAGAATATGGCTTCTGGCTCTCAATAAAAGAGTTAAGGGATGTTGTCTGTGAAGAAGCTAGAAGATGGCAGCCACCTCTTCCCTCCATTCCTACCACCCACATCCATGCTTAAGTCCTCATTACCTCTCACCTTAAACCATTGCACAAACCTTCTGAGGTTCTTTCTGCATCTAGTCTGGCCTCCACAGTCTTGCCCAATTCATCATCTTCTAAGTAAAGCTCTTATAAAAAAACAGTCTCCTTCGATGAGTCTGAGGCTCTCCAGCCAAATAAAATTGCAGAAATCCCAGACTTTCCAAGACTGTTAAGACCCAATCACCTAAACTTTGCATTCAAAGCTTTTCACACTCCAACACTAACTTTATAATTCCCATTTGATCACCAAATCCCTGTTTTCATTCATGTGGGGATCCAGAAACTTTTAGTGTTCTCATTCCCACTCTGTGCTCTATATTTCTGCAAATGTAGATTTTTGGCTCATCTTAGGACCTCTGCCCATGTGTTCTCCCCTGACCACTGCCATTGGAAAGCTTCTTTATCTCTCAGGGTCTAATTTCCTGTCACCTCCTTTATGAAGCCTCCTTGATCATGTCAAGCAAACAAGAATTCTTCCAACTTTGACTCCTCACCCTAGGTTGTTGATGCCACTTTTGTGACAATTCTAAGATGCTGCCTTGTGTGATCGTTCTCTGTGAAATTATCTTGTCCCCATGATAGATCATGAGCTCTCTGAGGGCAGAACTAACATTTGATCTGTAGTTCTCCTAAAGAGTGTAATATATGCTTGGAGCTCGGTAAGTGTCAGTTCTATACTTGGCTAAGTCACAGGGCTGATAGGTCCTCAGGTCCAACTTCTCTGGATTAGAATCAGCACATGTGAACTGGTCAGAAATTGGAGAGAGATTCTTTTATGAACTATCCAAAGGCTCTGCCCAAACCAAGGGGGAAAGCTGGAGGGTCATTAAGATGCAGCTTGACAATAAATAGGCATTCTATAAAATTAGTCATAGCTGAGTGGCACTAAAACTATGTCCAAATTCCAGTCTGGCTACTTCCCAGCCTTGTGACTTTGAGGAGGCCCCTATTCATTCTGAATTTCACTGGCAAAATGAGGCTAAGAGTCAGGTGTGAAGACTGCTTGAGAAATTGCAATTCACATTTTGGAACCTAGTAGTTATGCAGTAAGAAGTGAAAACAACACCTGTAAGAATCAGAACATCAACCACAGACCTGAGTGTTTATTACTGAGTATCAGCCTCCAGAGGCAAGAAACTGCCACTTATAGTAGCAAATAGCTCCAGAAAACAGAGGTTTGGGTCTTTAGCTTGCCACCTGAAGAGTTTGTTAGCCCTTCAGAAAGCATGTTTTCCCCTCCATGAGAATTTGTTTTACAGGTTTTGCAAGTATCATCAGATCTAAATATGATGCCAAAGACACACGAATGAATAGCACATCAAAAAATAAAATGAGTGGACCTGGAATTAAAGACCTGAGGACACTTCTGAGTAGGGTGGAAGGGAATAATCAGGAATGACACTAAAATAAGTCACAAAGACTAGCACTACTAAGATGAGAAGGGAACAGGGGATTTCAGTGAAACGTGCACCCATCCATCATGTCACCTCCATCACAGAGAATAAATTATAGGGTAGAATATGAACATCTCTTGGTCTTAAATCATTGATCCCATTCATTCACTCTGTAATCAAGTACTGATCACAAGTTAGAGCCAGGTTTGAGAAATCCATGAGTTAAAATATGTAATCCCTGTCCTCAAACAATTCATACTCTAGTGGAGGAAAGAGACAACAATGTCAATGCAAACAAGATATGACAAGAGCTAGAATCATACGTGCCTGGGGGACAATGAGAACACAAAGGGAGAGTTTGGGTTCTAACAAGGCTGATGATGAAAAATTAAAAGCGCTGCTTAAACTGAGTTTTGAAGAATGAACTTGAGTCCCCTGAGAAGGCAGAATAGGTGCTCATGCAAAGGCACTGTGTCCTCTTTGTGACTCTGCATGGAGTCTAGGGAAGAAGCACAGAAAATGCAAAAGAGTAGAAGATGGTAAACCTCAGGTACGTGGATATCGCACACTCTCCCTCTTTTGTGTGTCTGCTAAGAATGCCTAACATGACGTTTGACAAATATGTTCTCAAAAGATGAGTGGTTATTATTAAACCTTATTTTATCTGTAGACTTAATTTCCATATGTGACAGAGCAGAATCCGAAATATAGTTTATCTATGGTCAGATGATAGGATGGAAGAACTCTCAGACATGGCTCCTTTTTATCTTCCAGCTAGACATTATCTAATGTAGTGTTCCTTAACTTGACATCCTCAACTACTCTCTCATGAATTTTGTTTTCATTCAAATTGTAAAAATAATATGTATATTAGAGTGATGAGCCTACTATCAAGTTCTGCCATGCCTTTTGGTATTCAAGTTTTGTGTTTGTGTTTTTGAACATCTTGATACTTCATGATCAGCCAAAGGGATAACTTTTCACTTCTAATTCAGTGTTCTTTGGGATTCCCAAGTCCTCGGTTTGAGAACAACTTGGACTGGTGCAATCCCTTAGTGGAAGATAAGGATATGGAAACCCAGAAAGGAAAAGTAGCTTTGTAATGTACTCAGGTAATCAGTAATGGGGGATAGAACCCCAGATGCTTAACCCAGTGTTCACCCTGTGACACTTCAGCCACTACCTCCAGGAAGAGGCATCCACAAGCCCCACGACTTTCAGGATCTTTAAGTACAGACCCAAGCCCATATATCACAATGGTGCAAATTACTTTTATGATCAGTTTCAGCTTCCTGTCTAGCTTGGACAAGATCTGTGCCTCATCTCTCTGAGAAGCAAGCAGAAAGACTCAGGATAAATGACTTAACTTAAGATAATAAAAAATAGCTTTTTAAAAAATCCATACTCTCTGACCTTCTTCTACTTTACAATGTGTGACTTCATGCATATAAGAGGGATTTTTCTTGCATTCTTATGAGATGGTACCATGAAACATCTGACCCTAAAGTAAGTATTGCTTTCAAAAATTATTTTCAATTAGAGTATACATTCAATGTTATTTTGCATTAGTTTTAGGTGTAAGTATTGCTTTTTTATTCATTTAAAGGAGGTAGTAATTGCTTTCCTATTAGGAAATATTAAAAGCACAGCAATCAATCAATTTGTGCTGTGCTTCATATAAATTTGATACTGACTTGTCATTTATTACTTACTAGTTATTAAGTAATAGTACTTATTACTGAATGAATGGTAAATTGATATTATCTAAAACACCCATTAATGTAATAAATAGTCTCACTTGGAACTGGGAGGTGAGTGAACCACAGGATGTGGGGGTACATGGAACTTTTAAGAACTCGGCTCTTCAGCAGCACCACCTGGGGAGCTTTGGGAACATGCAGCCTCTGGAACCCCACCCCAAACTAACTGGATCAGTATTTCCACAGGCTGACACCCAGAATTCAACATTTATGACAGCTCTTCCCACATGAACTCTTGTTGTATTTTTCAAAGCAAAAGATTCCTGAAATTGAAATGATGGAATCAGCTATGGTAGTCAATTATAACCCACATGAGATACAAGAACTTTCAGCATCAAGGTAACTGGGACCAGTTGTCTTTCCTTCTTCTAGGTATTTCCTCGGCTTGGGATCCTATTTGTTTATTCATTGAAAAAACAATGATTAAACGCTTACCATGCTAGACCTAGAAATATAGTAGTGAACACAATATAAATAGCCATTTTCTCATGGAGCCCATAAATCTCAGTCAGTTGAGTACTACAGGAGTTCTGTCCAGGACACTTTCCTGAATTTAGACAATTGGTTTTTATTCCTTGGTATCTCCTTACTTCTCACCCTTGCTACAGACAAGCCTATTTGGCTTTCCCAGTCCAAACGATGGAAAGTAACCATTGTCGACAGCTCTAAAATGTATATCTCCTCCCTATTTGGCTTTCCCAGTCCAAACGATGGAAAGTAACCATTGTCGACAGCTCTAAAATGTATATCTCCTCCATTCAAGAGAGTAGTCAATTCCAAAGGAAGCTCACTGGCTCAGTGTGGGCGGCATAGGTGAAGGTGTCCTGGGCCAGCCACTGTGGTCTGGAGGAGAGGAATGCCATTACAAAGGCATGGTTGCTCCAGAGGAACTACATCATCAGAGAGAGGTTGGGGGCATTCCATTAGAAAGAGATGATGGACAGACAATTCGATACATCTCCACCACAGTTCTCTGAGGGCAATCCCTGCACTTCAGTGCTTGAATGCTGTGCCATTCATTTGGGTTACTTAGAGTGTTGTTCTGCTTACTGTCTGAATTTTGGCTCTGTTTACATAATTAGGTTATTATAGTCAGTCTTTCATTATTCACTCATAAAACATTTATTAGGCATTGACCTGGTCCTGGTCCTGAGGATAAGAAGAAGTAAACATAGAGTTGTTTCTCTTGGCACCTAGAGTTTAGTGAGAAAGGCAAACATATGGATATATAATGATAATTTAGTGTGGTAGGGTGGTGTACCAGGCATCACAAAAAACAAGAGAGACAAATCTTCACAGATTTCCTTAAATGGATCTTAATGGATACAAAGGACTTTTCCAGCTTAGATTGAGTAGGGAGGCTCCCAAACAAAACACACTATGAAAACAAAATTAAGGTCTGTGTAGCAGAAGGAAGTTTCATGGTTGAGAGGTGAAGTAGTAACTGTGGCTAGAAGATTAGTCACTTTATAAGTGACTTCCCAGCCCTACCGCTAATGAGCTGGGTACACTTGGGCACATTAATAAAACTTTCTGTACTTACCTCATAGGAGTGTTGTGAGAACTAACTTTTTTAATGCATGTGAAGTGTTTAGAATAGTACTGACGTATCTTGAGTGCTTAAAAAATGTTTTATTATTGTCATCATCATCATTATTTCAAACAAATGTGCTACTCCTGGGTGTGTTTATTTTACTTGTGAGAGAGAAGAGCCCATTTTGTTTATCATCATACCACAGCGATCATGATTTGGACTTGGCCCAGAGTACAAAGTAGTAAGTTGAAAGATTGCATGCATTACATTGCTGACAAGGTCATGGTGGATCTCATAGGATTAGCTGAAGAAATTTCAGTGTAACCTCACTACCCATAAAGCTGCATGCTGCTTTTGAATAGTTGTATATTCTGATCATGAGGTGTCAATTCTACTTTGTTTGGGTAAAGACTCTTCCTGGCTATACCTGTCATTCAGCCCAGACCCCACCATGGAGGCCATACACCAGAACCCAGCCACATTCTTCCAAAGAAATCTTCCGAAGCATGTGCCAGTCTTGAAAACACAACACCACGTCACATGGACAGCTAAATTTCAACTTTAGAACTATTTCTTACATATTTTTATGACTCTGGCTCAAAGGATGTAATCAATGCCCCCCACCCCTTAGTTTTTGGTAGGAATTACAGAGTTCTTTCTATTTCTTCCTCTCCTTTCTCTGTCTCTTCAATCAGATACCAACAATGAAGAGAGCAACATTTTGAACCCAAAATACATCCCAGAGGCGCATTCTTTTCTAATTCTATTTATATTTTCTCCTGGCTTGGCCAAAGTTTCTAGTCTTTCCAGGCTTGCCTCTTCTATACAAATAATGTTCTCCCTGGTAAATCTGCTAATCACTGTATAAGTGGTTGGAAATGCAGATATGAAGTTCATGGTCTTTGTGTGATAACAAAGTCAGATGATTAAAGATAGATCCACACAATGGGGTAGGAACCAGCACAAGGCTGGCACAAAAAGGTGCTCAACAGTGCATGTTCAACTAAGACCAGTTTATTTATCACACTGAAGTATATGAAACTAGTGATATTCTGCTGGTTTGACATGAAAAAAAAAGGCTATTACCTATGAGTCAACCTAAGGCAGGTTCTGATAGGATTAAGCATTGAGTTGTATGGGAGCACAGTGAAATACTTACACAGACCGAGGAGCTGCATTTTTAAAATACAGAATCCTTTTTTTTTTTTCTACTAGTTAGAAAAGCACCTTATCAGAGAAAAATCTTGAATAATAAATTCAATTGTGCAATCTCTGTTTCCACAGACGCTTCTCTTAACCAATCCACCATCACCTTTTACCTGGCTGACTCCAAGAGCTTCCTACCTGGTCTCTCCACTTACATTCTTTTCCAGCCTCTTTCTACACAGCACTCACGTGAATGATCTTTGAAAATTTCTTTTTTTTTTTAAAGATTTCACTACTTTATTGTTGTTCAGTTACAGTTGTCTGCATTTTCCCCCCACCCCAGCCAACTGAAAATTTCGTATGAGGTTACATTCCTCAGCTACTTAAAATCTCTCAGTGGTGACCATTTGCACTTTAAATAATATCCAGGCCCCATCAAGGTGCTCATATGATCCTGCACCTGCTGTCTCTTCGACTCTTTCCATGCCTCTGCTCCACTCTTACTCAAAGACCCAGGACTCAGGCCTTCACTTTCAGTCCCTCCAACAAGCTCTTCATATATATATATGGTCTATGGCTTAGGCCTCAAAGTACATTTTTCCATTTGAAGGAAAGAAAAAGTTACAAAAACTTCGATTTCATGTCAAAACCTTATTAAGTAGGAGTTGTTATCATTATTCACGCTGTACCAACAAAAAAAAGCAAAGAAACATGTCAGTTTTATTAATCTTATTGTGACTACATTTTCTTTTAGGCATTTTTATTTTTATTTTTTTTATTGCATTCTGGTTTTGATTCAGTTTGGTTTTTGCCCAGAATCAAAGTGACAAAGGGCATAGAATGAGCCCTGAGCTGGCGTTATTTTTCTGCCCCACTCCACCTGTCTGACCTATGCCCTCAGACATAGGTCAGACATTGGGCTGCTCCTGACCTTTGCACAGAAATGATAGGTTGCCCAGACACCAGAGCTTTCATTGCATCTCCCTTGACCACCACCACATCACCTGAATCAGTATTTACGGAAAACAAGAATGGGTTCAACTCCAAACCATCTGTGTGGCCTATTAAGATATCTGAGATAAGGACCTGCCCAACAAGAATATTTAATTAAATGTGTTGGGGAGAGGTGGGTGAACATGCAAGAAATTATATAATAATTGGCCCAGCAAATATTTCGCACCTATAATATACATATGCAAAGCCCCAGGATAGCCAGCAAGGACTAAAGTCTAACTGGCAGGTCAGCAACTATGAAGGAGAAGCATGAGTCTCGGTGTCAGAAGACCTAAGCTTGTGTTTTCAAGGGAACAGGATGTGTGGATTTAGTTAAATGTCTTTCTGAATGTGTCTCCTCATCAATAAGATGTCACTAACACCTACCTCCAAAAACCCATGTGGGTTGGGAAGATTAAATGTACGTGAAAGAGTTTTCAAAATACCAAAACATATGGTGTGTTAATGCTGATGAAGAGGAGAATGAGGATGATGGAATGTTTGCTACAGGGAAAGCATTGTGCTAAATATTTTAAATACATTATTCAGTACATCTTCACAGTATATCTATGAATTAGATTCTGTCATAATATCCATTTTATAGATGAGGTTGACAGAGGTGATAAATGTTCCCCAGGGTCACATAGCCTGTCTAATACTGGAACTGAAATGGAAACTTAACATCTAGTCAGTTCCATGGTTAATAGTCAACTGCTGTGCTATATGACCAACCAAACACCCTTATCTTCAGGAGGCACTTTTATTAAAAGGTTGCTAACCCTGGGTACAACCTGGGTCTCTGACTTATTCCATGTATGACACTGAACGAATCCCAGTCTCTCTGCATTTTACGTGTTAAACGAGAAGGTTGAACTCTAGGTTCTCTCGGGATCATGCCCTTTATGTCACTTGCCATTCTATGATCTTTGTTCTAGTTGGTAGGCTAGATAGAGTTCATTAGGTAATTAGCAATCCAAGTCACCTTGGCTGTATGCCACCTGAATGGAGCAGACAACAGATACCACTGGGAGGTGAAAGAGAAAAATCTACAAGGGCTGTAGCAGGTGGAGAAGGCTTTCTGGAGAGGATGGGCCTTGAACCATGTACTATTTTTCTCCACAGTCACTGTATGTACAAAAGTTTCACTTTTACTTAACCTAATGTCATGGCACAGCTTGGAAAAAGTAAGCATTACAGCACCTTCAGCAGAGAAGAGGAATCCTATAAGCCCCAGAAAGGAAGGAAGGAGGATGAAACGGATGGCCGCATGCTTACTGCAGACAACCACAGTACAGGGACAGCACTTTGTCATTAGCTGTGAGCTCAGGAGTTGCTTGGAGTTGAGTCTTCTTTCTTCACTGAGGCCTGTGGGAGCCTTGTTTACCTACACCATCCTTGCTATTGTGAAAATGATCACATAAACCAGAGGTTCTCTGTGGGGTGGGTGGGGGGAGCAGTGGGAGTGTTTTCCCCAATAACAATTGACAATATGTGAAAAGACAGTTTGAAGATCATGACTTGGTAGGGGAGGTGGAGGCAGCTTTGCTACTGACACGTAGCAAGAGGGTAGAGACCAGAAATGCTACTAAAGATCCTATAACACTCCCAACAACTCTACTACCCAATGCCCAACAATAATAAATCACCTGGCCAAAATGGTCAATGACATTAAAGCTGAGAAACAGATACATGGGAAGAGAAATTACAACAAAGAAAAAGGCAGCTAACTCACTAAGGGCAGCTATAAGTAGAAGCATATTATTCCCCGCCCCAACATCAGAAGGAATAGAGAAGAAAACACCTTAAGTCACTAGGCCAACTTGCACAAGGTTTCTGGGTAGGATGGGAAAAACTTTAAACTGAGTATCAAGCTGATTCTTAAACAACTTTTATTTTGAATTAGTTCTTTAAGACTCACAAGAGTTGCAAGAATTGTAGTATGAAGTTCCCATGTACCCTTCACCTAGCTCCTTCCAATAATACGTTACATAACCATAGTACATAGTCAAAACCAGAAACTTTACCATGATAAAATATTTATAATGCAGTTAACTCAGGGACAGACATTATTTGGATTTTATCAGTATTTACATGCAATGCACTTTGTTGGGTTGTTTTGGTATATAGCCCTGTGGAGTTTTATCATACATGTAGTCTCAAATAACCATTACCATCATCAAGTTATAGAACTATGTCATCACCAGATGAAACTCCCTCATGTTACCCCTTGAGTCATACCCTTCCCACCACACTAATTTCTGATAACCACTGATCTGCTCTTCAGCATTATAATTCTGTCACCACAATAATGTAACTAGAATCATACAGTATCTAGCTCTTTGAGGGTTTTTTTTCACTTAGCCTAATGTCCCTAAGAGTTATCCAAATTGGCGTATGTATTAATAATTTATTCCTTCTTATCAATAGAATGAATTCATTGTAATCCATTGGAGTATAAAGTAGTCCATTGTATAAATGTACCACAATTTTACCCTTTACTTGTTGAAGGACATCTAGGTCGTTTTCAGTTTGGACTGATTGTAAACAAAGCTGCTATAAACTTTTGTGTTCTGGCTTTTGTGTAAACATAAACTTTAATTTCTTTGAGCCAAATACCCAAGAGTGCAATTGCTGCATCATTCATTTACTTTTATAAGAAATGACCAAACTGTTTTCCAATGAATCTGTACCATTTTACATTCTCATCAGCATTGCCTGTGAAATCCATTTATGAGACTGATATTTTAAAATGGCAAGTGCCAGGTGTTAATAACCCAGATAAGACTTTCAATAACTAAAATAACTGCACAGCATCTGTCTGCAATCAGATTAATGGAACTCACTGCCCAGCTGAAAGGGAGGTTTCAAAGAGCACAGAAGGAAGCAGTTATTAAAGAAAATAAAACTATTTATCTTTGTGTCTCAACGGTTAGAAATTTCTCAATCAAACATTATATCAGTAAATATTATTTTCTTTGAAAGGGAAGTTTCTGTTCCCAGCTTTTATTTCTTGAGGACATAGGTAATTGCTACTTGGAGCTTCTGATCACCATGTGATAACTCATGGCATCGTAGAAATAAACAAATTCCAGCCAAGTGCAGAGAACCTGACTTCTTGGTAAGTCTTGCTGACCTTGTATGAAAAATTAGTACTTTTAATAAACCTGGAACTAGCAATTAATGATCTGGGTATGACAACAGGTAAATTATTTAACTTCTTCAATCTATTGCAAACTGTAGAAAACATACTTTCTATACCATATTAGTTATGCAATTTGATAACATGTAAACCATTTAACACAATCCCTAAGATATAATGAATACTTAATAAATGTTTAATATTATTAGGAGAAAATGTCATATAAGAGGGTGGAATAAAAAATGACAGAAGTTTTGATTTCTGGTGACTCATTGGATAGAGCATCCAAACAGAAAACCCAGGTGCATTCAATTCAGATGGAATAAAATTAGTTTTGGATGCAGAAGTCCTTACAATTTAATTGTAAAAACTCAAACCCATAAAGTAATAATAAATTTGAAGAGCTAAATGGGTATGTAAATATGATTAAGATATGTGTATCTGGGTCCCAGGGCATTCTACCTAAAGGAGCTGTTGATTTGAATATTAAATATGATGTAAATTCAAATATTGAGTAAAAATATTCAATATGGAACATTGACCTAAAAAACACATCAAATCATATGAGCTTAATAGGTATGGAGAACATTCCCTCCAAAAGCAGCTGAATACACATTCTTCTCAAGTGCACAGGGAAAATTTTCCAGGGTTGATCAGATTATACCAGAAAACAAGTCTCAATAAATTTAAGATCAAAATCATGACAAACATTTTTAGCAACCAGAATGATTCAAAACTAAAAACCAGTTACAAGAAGAAAAGAGAAAAATGACACTTGAAGACTAAACATCATGCTACTAAACAACCTATGGATCAATGAAGAAATGAAAGGGGAAATCAAAAACACAACATTCCAAAATCTATGGGATACAGCAAACACAGTTGTAAGAGAGGAGTTCATATTGACACAGGTCTTCCTCAAGAAACATGAAGAATCTCAAGTAAACAATCTAACTTTATACATAGAGTAAACTAGAAAAAGAAAAATGAAGCCCAAAGTTAGTAGAAGACAAGAAGTGATAAAGATCACAACAGAAATCAATGAAATAAAGCTTTGAAAAAAAGAGAGAGAGAGAAAAGATCAATGAAAATAAGAGCTAATTTTTTTTTAAAAAAAAAGAGATACAGCCCCGGCTGGTGTGGCTTAGTGGACTGAGTGCCAGCCTGAGAACCAAAGGGCTGCCAGTTCAATGCCCAGACGAGGCACATGCCTGGGCTACAGGCCAGGTCCCCAGTAGGGAGTGCATGAGAGGCAACCACACATTGATGTCTCTCCCTCTCTTTTTCCCTCCCTTCCCCTTTCTCTAAAAGTAAATAAATAAAGTTTTTTTTTAATTCATGTTTAAAAAAATAAACAAGTAAATAAAAAAGAGATACAAAACTGACAAACCTTTAGCCAGATCATCAAGAAAAAAGATAGAGGGCCCAAATGAATAAAATCAGAAATAAAAAAGAAGTTACAACTGATACCACAAAAACACAAAACATAATAGCTACTATGAACACTTACATGACTACAAATTGGACAACCTAGATGAAACCCCATCAAAAAGGAGAAATACCTCCATAATTTCATTCATTTGCTTTATAAGTTAGAGCTAGTCACTTACCTTCTCTGATTATCAGTTTTCTCTCATAAAGCAATATAAAATTAGGTGGCTTTTCCAACCACAACATTTAATTATTTTCTTTCTGTACTATATTTAAAGATATCATGCAAGAGGCAATAATAAAAGAGATGGGAGGATTCCATCCTATAAATTGGTCCTATTTTTCTGGACCGTCCCTATATAAACATATACTGGCCTAAAGTTATTGTAGCACTTGTTTGACATACTATGATCTTCTCTGGACAAATGGAGACCATGAGTAATTCTCTGGATACACACCCACATTCAAGTTCTGGGAGATTTTCCGGTCACTTCAAGATCCTAGCTTCCAAACACAGTTTCTTATTAACATGAATTCAGTGTCTGATTCCAGGACTAGGGCAGGAAAAGTGAACCTGGAACATCTTTTTGTGCCAGAAAGTAAGAATGTGTTCAAAAATCGATGGGAATGTATCAAATGAACAAGAAGTCAGCTTGAAAGGGTTTTATTTAGTTGTGGGAGGCGGTCTATTTCAATAAATCAGCATGTTATAATATTTGCCCACACCTGACCCCATAAAACCACAGGGTTTGTTGAAAGAGTGTCCAAACACCTCAAAATGCGGCCTCCATGTCCTAGAGGCCAAATGATATTCCATGAGGTTCAGCAAACCTGTGGACCATGAGGTCAACAGTCTCATGAAACCACATGGTAAACCTACAGTATTTTCCAAAATTGAGATGAAGCTATACTGGATATGACTAAGCAGGAAGCAAAATTTCCATGAAGTTTTCATATAAACCTGCTTCAATGAGTCACTTGAAGCATGATCACCAGGGCATGCATTTATTTTTCTTGAATATTAAAGAGTCTTTAGGAGAAAAATTTTGAGAAGTCATCTCCAGCTACACCATCTTTGAGTTATCTAATCCCTGGCACAGTATTTAATCTCTCTGAATCTGATTTCCCCTGCCTGAGAAATTGAACTAATAACAAGCTAATGATAATAATAAAGAAATAATAGGATTATATTATTATTATTATTATTACAACAGTAGTAATAATAGAAACAATAATAAGAAGGTTGCTGGCAAACCTGAAACTCAGTCTGATTCCCCTGCTCATTCATTCATGCATTTATTCACTTGTTTATAACAAAAATTTAGTGAGGACCTAGGTCAGACTCTACAATTGAGTAATACACTGAACAGTCAGAAATCCTGCCCTCCTGGACCTTAGCATTTCATTTCCTCCTCTGTCTTCTAGCCCTCCTCATCTCTTCTTTGACTAGTTGAACACAAAGTCTTGGGTATCCGTGCTTCTTTTTCAGAAATGTATCTCCATTTCTCTTTTCTCTCCATGAAACAAGGAAGTAACTAAGAACACAAGAATAAGTGATTTTGGGAGATCAAAGATGGAGGCATAGGTAGACACACTGTGCCTCCTCGTACAACCAAAAGAAGGACAACAACAAATTTTAAAACAAAAAACAACCAGAACTGACAGAAAATCGAACTGTATGGAAGTCCGACAACCAAG
>VMDR010005550.1:0-50941 GCA_007922815.1 Macrotus californicus
ACTGCATTAACACTTCTTCTCAATAGAAACTATTGGAGTTTTCTACAACTTATAAAATTATACTAACAGGTATTTTCATACATTCCCATACAACTATATGGACACTGACAGGAAAGACCCTACAGTAATAAGAATGCCTACACATGCCTTCCAAATCAGCAGGCCTCAAGTTTAAATTTTGTTCCATGAAGTTTTATGGTTAAATGTATTTTATGTTCTGATCTTTGAAAATTGGTCACCTATATATTATATATCAAACAGAATATTTGGATATTCAGGATATCCCACTAGCCCTTAAACATGCAAAATAATGCAGTTGACCATACCCATTCCATTCCTTCTTCAGGGACAGATCAAGCAACCCAGATAAAATGAGCATCTCGGTCATGCCCTGCCGGTCATGCCCTGCCGGTCAAAGGATTTGTATTTCTACTCGAAGTCAATGAGGTAAATACGAACATGCAATTCCATGTTCACTTCCTGTGATCTGCAGCCCATGTATGAGGGGAGGATCTTAGGGGATAACGTTTTGACAGTATTATACTTTCTTGGCTTACATTTTCAAACAAACCTCAAGGATACATATAACAATCTACCTCATAGGGTAAATTAATAAAGTCTCACTATCTTACAATGTAATATATATTCAATAATTATATTAATTCAAATACAAGAAATGAATAATGAGTAGCAATGCAAATCATTTCCCTTTTAATTCATCCATGTCAAAAAGTAATTTTGGTCGAGTTTGGGCAAGACTTCAGTGTACTGAAAAGGAACACATTGCTCCATCTTACTTTTTTTTTCATTTTGGAAAAGTAATTAGAAATCCCAAAGCCTTGAAATAAACTTTTTAAAGGTTACTTTTATAGCCAGTTGGTTCTTTTTTGAGATTAACAAGGACAGTAGGGGGAGAGGACACCTCAGCCTCTTTCTTGGAAAAATACACTTTTCATGTACTTAGGATATACTGTGTTACAGAGATTCCCAGACAAGTCAGTATCTGCTTTCCCTACCAAGGGTGCCCAGTCTGTGGACTGTGGGCTGCATGCAGCTCAGGATGGCTATGAATGCGGCCCAATACAAAGTTGTAAATTTACTTCAAACATTATGAGTTTTTTGTGATTATGTGTCACAATGTATTTAATGTGTAGCCCAAGATAACTCTTCTTCCAGTGTGGCCCAGAGAATCCAAAAGATTGTACACACCTGCTACACCAAGACTGGGAAAATAAGACTTATAAAACATAAACAGTTTTTTAAAAAAGCTGTTATTTTTCTCCCCTAAGACTTTCATAAGAAAGGATTATGGTTCAATAGGTAAGTCTTTATTTTTAGACTTTACAGAGTTTTCTCCAAGTTCCTGAAGGCAGAGGTTGTATCTTCACTTAAATAGTTTCTGACTGTGTAAAGTTCTGTTTCCAAAGGAAATATGACTATGAATCTGCCTTTCTGTATAAACAAATCATTCTCTTAAACAAGTCTACTGATTTCCCTTCTGCTTTTGGAAACCTCAGTGCATTTACTAGAAAGTGGATTACCTTTTTTTAAAAAAGACTTTATTTACTTAATTTTAGAGAGAGGGGAAGGGAGGGAGAAAGATGGAGAGAAACATCAATGTGTGGCTGCCTCTCGCATGCCCCCTACTGGGGACCTGGCCTGCAACCCAGGCATGTGCTCTGATTGGGAGTGCAACCGATGACCCTTTGGTTTGCAGGCTCGCACTCAACACACTGAGCCACACCAGTCAGGGCTGGATTACCTTTTAAAAACTCATTGTTAAAACTGGTTGACCTATCTGCGTGTGAACAAATAGCCAGTGCGTTTAAAGCGAGACCTTCTGAGCCCCTTACCATCATCTTCACACTCTTCCAGGGGCTTCTGCTGCTTGTTCAGGCACCGAGGGTCTAACCATGATGTTGTTTTTGTGTTATGACTGAAATCCAGAAACAAAAACAAGAATATGTTTGAAAAGGAAAAGCAAAGAGCTCAATGACAAAAGACTTCTACACTTTTGAACATTTGCTCTTCAACCAGTCAAAGATGCTTTCACGCCAAACCCAGACCAGAGGAAGCCCGAATCTGGAATTATAACACATCTTAAGGAAGATCTTTGGCAGGCTTTTTACTTATGTAAGATCCATTACTTATGTAATCATTCCATTATTGCGATCTAAAATTGTAATACCAGTTTTATTTAAAAAAAAAAGTTCCAAACGACACACCTTGTCTATACTGTCCACCACCATCTAGACTTATTTTAGTCTTCACATCTGCTGAAGAGCAAACTCCAATTTATTTCAGATTTGCTATGACTTGAATCTTGAATGCTGGAATTCACAAGGAAGGCTGCCATTTCATTTATTCCACTACACAAGAATTCTCACAACATTAGGAACCCCCACAATTCATACAAGTAGCTCAAAGCAGCTAACATACATCATTAACTGTAGTGTCTCATGTTATGATTCAGATCTAGTGAAGGCAACCCAAAATCACTTAACACAAATAAAACCTTGGCCAAGAAAAACCTTCAAGAAGGTCAACACTCTACCCAACTGCCTTCTGGAAGGTATAACTCTAGATGAAATGTTTGAACAGACACTGAAACTCTGAAGTGTACGGGAACATTTCAAAGAATGTTGGCCTTAATCATATTAGAAATGTCACGAGAATGATGGGCAGAATTGGCCCGAACAGATCAATACGGAGGGGGGGTGGCAGTCCTGCTTGAGCGCCCCACACTCTCCTTGCACACTAACGAGGAGGGCAGAGGGCTGCAAGTCCAGGAGTTCATGCTGCAAACTGGAAATGAAAATAAAAAACTCAAAATAAATTTTTTGAAGTTTAGGCAATAACCTAAAATTTTTTTGAACTCTAAAGTTTAAGTTGTAATTATATTTTTAAAAATTGCCACAATTTTTTATCTTAGATAAAAATCTTATTGAATGTTGGAAAATAATTATTCCAGTGGAAAAAAGAATGTGCAAATGTATGTAACACGTCATCTCCACTGGGTTAAAAGAAAGGAGATGTAGTAACAACTATCACCACCAATACTTACTTCTCTAGCTCCACTACCAGAATCTGTTCTTTCACATGTTACACTTTAATTCTTTCAATAACCCTATGAGAGGAGTATTATTAACATTGAAACGATTACTCCCCATCTTACAGATAAGAAAACTCAGGACACAGAAGTGAAGGAATCTGCCCAAGGACACTGCTGATACAAGTCAGACCTAGGGATCAAACCCAGGGAATCTAGCAGTAGAACCCATGGTCTGTACTGTCCCTGCACAGTAAGACAGTAAAAATGGTCATTGGTGGGAGGGAAAAGTATGATTCCTACCACACTTTAAAAAAGAAAAAACACTGTTTAAAATAATTTTGAGATAACTACAGATTCACATGCATTTACAGAAAAAACCCCACAGATATTCCCACATTGCCTTTTCCCCAGTTACACAATTGGTCACATCTTGCAAAACTATAGTACAATCCAATGTCACATCCAGGAAACTGATGTTTAGACAGTGAAGATGCACAATATTTTCAATCATCTCAAGGATCCCTCATGCTGCTCTTACACCCCTACCTGGTGCCCTTCTAATTCCTCCTTGTAAAACACATTTTGAAATAGTAGCAACCACTAATCTGTTTGCCAATCTGTAATTTTATCATTTTGAAAATGCTATATAAATGGAACCATACATTATATAATCATTTGGGGTTGGCATTTTGCATTCAGCATAATTCTCACTGAGGTTGTTGCATACCGGGGTTGGCAAAAGTAGGTCTGTGGTTGTAAGTATGTGAAACACAGAATTCATTCTTGCATTATTATTTATTAATTATTGTATTATTAATTTGTATTACAGATATAAACCTGCTTTTGCCCACCTCTCCACATCAGCAATTCTTTTATTGTTGAGTAGTATTCGAAGGCATAAATGGACCACAGTAACCACTGGAGGACATCTCCGTGTTTCCAGTTTTTGGTATTGGGTTGGCAAAAAAATTCATTTGTTTTTTTCCATAAGGTGGCTCTAGTAGCGCCTAGTTGTCTTTAACTTCATTCAAAGCAATTTGTTAGACTGTATTGTGACAGCTGTCATATCAGCATGCATTTACAAAAAAAATCAAAACTGGTGTATTTTTGTATAGCCACTTTAATATTGAAGATGGACAAAGATTCGCAGCATTTTAAGCATATTATGCTTTATTATTTCAAAAAAGGTAAAAATGCAACTGAAACACACAAAAAAGATCTGTGCAGTGTATGGAGAAGGGGCTGTGACTGACTGAAAGTGTCAAAAGTGGTTTGTGGAGTTTCATGCTGGAGATTTCTCGCTGGACAATGCTCCACGTTCAGGGAGATGAGTTGATTGATGGCGGTCAAATCAAGACATTAATTGAGAACAGTCAACATTGTACCATGTGGGAGATAGCCGACATACTCAAAATATCCAAATCAACAAAGTTATTGGTGAAAATAGAAATGTGTCTTTTATTTTACAGAAAAAACTAAATAGAATTTTTGGCCAATCTGATATTTGGAATAAACCTACTTAAATATTCATGCCTGGATTTTCATGTGAATGTAAGTAAACGTTCACTTCTCTGGTCAGATGTGCACCTGCTGGGCCACATTGTAGTTGCCCGTTTAGTCTTTTAAAACACTGCCTGGCTGTTTTCTAGAATGCCATACAATTCTACATACCCACCGGCAATATCTGCGTGATCCAGTTTCTCTGCATCTTCACCATAACTTAGTGCTGTTACTTTTTTTTCATTTTAGCTGTTCTAATAGGCACATAATGACACCTTTGTAGTTTTAATTTGCATTTCCCTAATGGCTGATGATGTTGACCATTTTCTCAGGTACTGATTTGCCATCTGTATATCCACTTCAGTGAAAATTTATCTTCATGTCTTTAGCTCATTTTCTAACTGGATTTTTATTTTTTAACACTGTTGAGTTTTGACAGTTCTTTATATATTCTAAATTGACACCAGTCAAGTTTTAGATGTGGAGTTTGCAAATACTTTTCCCTGTCTGTAGTTTATCTCTTCTTTCTCTTACCAGGGTCTTTTCTTAAGCAAAAGTTTTTCATTTTGATGAATCTGAATTTATCATTTATTCCTTTTGTTTTTGTTTTTAATCATCGACACTACTGCAGACACTCTCCTTATTCCCCCTGTCATTTACTCCTTTTAGGGGTAATGTGTGTGATGTAAAACTAAGAGTTCCTTGCCTATGCTCAGATCTCAGTGTAGAAAAAATCTGTATATATTTTTTTAGTTACTTTATTGTTGTTCAATTACAGTTTGCATTTCCCCCCACCACTCCCAAATCTGTATATTTTGTTACAGTTTTTCCACCTAAGTTTTATTGCTTTGCATTTTATATTTAAATGTATGGTGATCTATTCTGAGTTATTTATTTTTTGTATAAGGTGTGAGGTGGAGGTGGAGGGTTAGTTTACTTGTTTCTGGCTGTCCAAAAGCTCCAGCACCACTTTATTGAAAAAGCTATCTTGTCCATATTAAATTGCTGTCTCATCTTTGTTAAAAATCAGCTGGACACATATGTGGGTCGATTCCTGGGCTCCATTGATGTATGTGCCTATTTATCAACACACAGCCTTTGTTTCTATGGCTATGCAATGAGTCTATATGTCAGACAGACTGGTGACTCTGATTTAATCTTTTATTTCCAAAATTATTTTACTCATTCTAGTTCCTTGCCTTCCTATATAACTTTTAGAATAAACTTGTCTATACTAACAAAAATCTCACTGAGATTTTGGGAGGGTGTGCAATAAATCTGTATACTCATTTGGGGAGAAATGACATTTTTACTGTACCAGTTCTGAGTCTTTTGATCCATGAATAGGGTATGTCTCTCCATTTATACAGACTTAATTTCTTTCATCAGTACGTTGTAGTTCACAACACACAAAATCTTGTATGTTTTGTCAGATTTAAAATGAAGTTTTTTAAAGTAAATATGAGTATTTTATTTTGAATTTTGTTGTCCATATAGCCATTGCTAGTATATAAACATACAGCTGATAGTTGTATGCTTATCTTTTATCTTGTAATCTTGCTGAGCTCACTTATTCTAGAATTTTTGTACATTTCTTGTTATTTTCTATAACCATAATCTGCAAGGAGAAATAATTCTATTCCTTCCTTTTCAGTTTATGTTTTTCATTTCCTTCATTGACTTATGACAACTCCAGCACGATGCTGAGTAAGAGCAGTGAGAGCTAACTAACATCCTTGGCTTGTTTCCAACCTTGCCAGAAAAATGGTTTCTTCCCCCCTGAAGTACAATGTTAGCATTAGATTTTCTCGTAGAGGTTCTTTATCAAGTTAAGAAAATTACCCTTTATTCTTATTTTTCTGAGAATTTTTATTGTGAGCAAGTGCTGAATTTTGTCAAATGTTCTTATTGCATCGATGATTATGATTTTTTTCTTTAGTCTCTTAATATGGCAAATTACATTGATTAAATTTTCAAATATTGAACTAGTTTTGTACCCCTTAAATAATTCCCACCTGGTCAAGGTGTATAATTTTTTCTAAGTTACTGAATACCATTTGCTTATATTTTGTTACAGATTTTTGCAACTATTAATATATTCATGAGGATATTGCTCTGCAGCTTTCCTTTTTTCTTGGCCTGCACTTGTTTTTGGTAACAAGGTAACACTCACTTCATAAACATTGGAAAGTATTTCTCCTCTTCTACTTTCAGGAAGAGTGTAGAAATTTAATCCTTTGAACGGTTCTCTAGTGAAACCATCTGGGCCTGGAGATTTCTTTTTCATGAATTTTTAAATTAAAAATTCATTTTCTTAATAGTTATAAGGCTATTTATATTATCTGTTCCCTATTGGATGAGTTGTGCTCATTCACACTTCTCTAGGGAGTGGTCCATTTTGTCTACGTTGTCAAATTTATGAGTGCAGACCTGCCAGCAGCATTCGCTTATCTTTCTGATGTCTTCGAGGTCTGAGGTGATTTATTTAATTCCAAACATTGGTAACTTATATCTTCTCTAAGTTTTTTTCTTTTTCCGTTTTGTTAGAGGTACTTCAATTCCATTAATCTTTTTAAAGAATCAGCTGTTTGTTTTATTGATTTTTCTCTACTGTTTTCATTTTCAATTCCACTGATTTCTGCTCTTTATTATTTCCTTCCATTTATTTATTTCACATTTAATTTGCTATTCTTTTTCTAGGTTCTTCAGTTGGGAGCTTGGATGGTTTATTAGAGACTTTTCCTCCTTTCTAATATAATGTGTTTAGTGCTATACATTTATCTTTCTTTTTTTTACTGTTGTTCAAGTACAGTTGTCTCCATGTTCCTCCCCCTACTCCCCCCACCCTATCACTTTTTGGCTGTATCACACCTATTTTGAGATGCTGTATTTTCACTTTTATTCAGGTCAATGTATTTTTAAAAAATTTCCCTTGAGATTTCCCACTTGACCCACAGATTATTTAGAAGTGTGTTGTTTAGTTTCTAAGTGTTTAGAGATTTTCCTACTTTATCTGATATAGATTTGTAACTCTTACTTTCTTCTGATTAATGTTGTAAGGTATATTTTTCCAAACTTTTACTTTCAACTTATCAGTATTTTTTTTTATTTGAAATTAGTTTTGGTAGACAGTATATAGTTTGGTCATATTTTTAAATCTCTGACATTCTCTATCTTTTAAATGCTATATTTAAATTCATTTAATGCAATTATCTATGTGTTAGGACTAAGTCTTCCATTTTGTTTTGTATTTGTCCTGTTTTTTCCACCATGTGAGAACACAGAGAATTCTAATTAGACAGAACCTGCCAGCACCTTGATCTTGAACTTCCCAACCTCTAGAACTATGAGAAATGTCTGTTGTTTAAGCCACCCAGTCTATGCTATTTTTGTTACAGCAGCCCAAATAGACTGACTATATCGTCTCTCAGTGTATATAGTCACATATCTAGCCACTAATATATATGTGATATGTGTATATAATACACACATATAAATATCCCTTTTCCCTCCCTCATTTATAATAAAATTGTCTTAAATATTTTCTCTACATCCACTTAAAACATATTAGACAATGTTATAATTTTTGCTTCACTCTCAAACCTAATTAGAAAATTTAAGAGGAAAAAATAGTACTTTATTTACCTATATTTTTACTCTTTCATTGTTCCTTCTTCCTTTCTAATGTTCCAAGAATATTTCTATTATAATTTTATTTTTGTTTAGCAAATGACCTTCAGCCATTTACTTAGTACAAGCCCGCTGAACTAAATAATGATGGCTGCTTTGAAATCTGCTGGACTTTGCTAACAGCTGTCATTTGATGTTGGCATCTACTGGTTATCCTTATTCACTCAATTTGAGATTTTTCTGATTTTTGTACAAGGGAATTTTTATTAAAACATGGACATTTGGGCATTAGGTATAGCACTCTAGAGCATATTTAAACCTTCTGTTTTAGTAGGCTTTCCCAGCACTCCTCAAGCAGGGGAGGAGATGGTACCACCTGTTACTTCTGAGTGGTGGGTCTCCGCTAATCCCAGCATCCCAGCTGGGAGGGTAGTAGTGCCTCATTACTGCTCCCAACTTGGTTCCACTGACTCTGTGGGGTGGGGGCTTCCTACCAATGGATAAAAGTACTGTCTCTCCACCAGACCTCCTCTGAAACCATCCTGATGGAGAGGAGACTGCCTCATTACTTCTAGGTCAGGGTGAGGGTCCACGCTTTCCCCCACATGGCCTCCACTGAGTCCACACAGGGGGAGTGGGAATGTCTGTTATCGTCTGGCTACAATCAATGCCATAGCTTTCTGTGCCATTTTTGACCACCCTGGCAGAGAAGTTTGGGCTCCTAGTTTCAGCCTATAGAGGGTAGGGGACTAGGCTCCTCACCTGACCTCTGTTGGCAGGGACAGGTTTTTCTGTGTTGTTGGCTAGGCTATAGTAGTTATTGAAGAAAAGCTTTCTGTCTTGTAGGAGGACCCTTTCCTGTTCCTTTGGCTAGAGAGAGCAGGCTTTTAGCAGGGTTTTTTTTTTCCTGGTCTCCACTTGGTATTTCTGGGTTCCTGGTTTCTTCAGGTCCAAGTTTGGGATATATGAGGTAAAAGCTTCCTTTGTTCCCAAGCTTCCTAGCTAGTCTGCCTTCTCGTCCATTAGAAGTCTTCTTACATTTGTTTTCTATATTATGTTCAGGGTTTGTTAGCCCATGCTTCATTTTTAGTATTCCTTCAAATTTCAGCATTTCTTAGATTCCTCATAACCTATAAATATTCACACTGATACATAAAACAAGGCATGTCTAATTCTACAAAAATTTAACTTTGCTATTCAAGCTAAGATATTCTAAGATGAAGCTCTTCAGAATGAAGGACACCTGAAAACTCATTAATCAAGATATATAATTTAGGCTAAAATAGAAATGGTGTATATCTAATAACTTAATATTTACAGAATTTGATAGCTTCTGACAAAATCCCATTGTTGTCAAAAGCCATACTTTTGCATAATTTTTCTATTAAATATTAGGTAAATGTCTAATATTATAGAAAACATTAACATCAGTTAGAAGCTAAATCAGGTTATGAAAAGTAAGCATATCACTGCAGTCTTCTAAAAGTGAGCCAGTCTTGGGTCTTCACCAAGCATCAAAATAACCAACTCACTTTTTTCAAATTTATGAAGTCAATCATTAGCAAAGGATATGAGTTTCACATATTACTCTGTATCAGGAATTCCTGTTATATTTCTCCTTGCTCCACACAATTTCTCCTGCTAATAGATGTAACTTCAAAAGCAATTTATTGCAAAAGCTAAGCACAAAAATCCTAAGCTTATAGTCGAAATCCATATTTATAACAATGTTTAAAATCCTCTGTAATAACCAAAGGATGATGATGAAAATGGCAACTGTGACAACAATGCTCACTAGTTAGCACCAGCCCGAGGACTTCACGGCCAGTATCTCACTGAATTCTCATGACAATCTAACAAGGATGGTATGATTCACAATATTCACACCTTTTACAGATATGGCAAATTGAGATACAAAGAGGTAAACTCAAGTTTCCAAGGTCACACACTAGTAAGGGAAACAACATGACCTTCTAGGTATGCTCTCAACCACTGCATCTTCCAGCCCTGGCTTTAAGAAGCACTTGTCATTAACATGAAGGCAGAAAGGTGGGCTGCCCCTCCTTTAGGATGTAAGATAACACAAGAGCTCTAGTTCACTTATCTCAGATTTCCCAGGTTGCTTCTAAAAGAGGGTGTTCTGAGAGCCAAGCCTTTCCTTCACTCTTACTTCTTTAAAAAAATTGTACTTTCTTATCCTCAAGATTTTTCTAATTATAAAATATATGCTCAAATATACAGGGTTGGGCAGAAGTAATACCTGCTTAAGTGTGGTTGGTAGGGTAATAATGTGGGTGTAATAATTTATAGTTTTAATTTGAATTTTTCACCTAAAATGGCATATGCTATGCTTGAGTATGATATTATGTTATAG
Organism: Macrotus californicus; assembly: GCA_007922815.1. Taxonomy (NCBI): domain Eukaryota; kingdom Metazoa; phylum Chordata; class Mammalia; order Chiroptera; family Phyllostomidae; genus Macrotus; species Macrotus californicus. Next base: position 10,557 of record VMDR010005550.1, read on the forward strand.
AATTACATACTTATGATTTTGTAATAAAAGATTTTGTAATAAAACAGGGGCGTTATTTTTGCCAAACCCCATATACTTAAGCCACATGGAAATGTATTATGTGGTTAGAAAATAAATTCCTTAAATTCCTTATGCAAATTCAAGTATTAAGATACTTCTAGAAGTTGTGTACACATAGAACAGTACCTATTGATACATATTCACAGAAACAAATGGCTATTGGCTAAACATATTCTTTATATATTAGACCATAATTTATATATACACCATAATTTAGTTTTCTAACACTTTAGGTAAATTATCAACCTACGTTTCCTCAAGCCAGTCAGGCTCAATGACTAGGATGATATGCTAATTGTCTTTTTTGTGCAAAGCTTATTATATTGTATAAAAGATTATCACCAGCCTGTGATCCATCCTTTCCGATTAAATCTATATCTGTAGCTGCTAGAGAGAGGGAAGGAAGGGCATTAAAGAAAGGGAGAGATTTAGGTAGAAATAATGGTATACTTTACTCTATAAAATAGACTTCTCCATTTTCGGTATAGGCCATCTCCCAGTTTTCAGGTAGAGGACCTAAATTATCCTCTGCAGAAAGAGGTAGGTATTGAGGGAACTTCTGAGAAGGGTCCGTGATGGGAGCAGCGATGATGCTACTGTTCACAGGTGGTAGCGTTGTTTCTTGGAGAGGGCGCTCTTCCTGATCACCAGAATCGGCTATTTCATCATGGAGAGAGAGAGAAAAAAATCATCAATCATACCTCAAACTGGGACCTTAGCCCAAAAGCTGTGTGCATCTAAAAGTCCTCATCCTTTCCTACTTTCTGACCATTGACTACATTATTTTATTTAGATAAGAGTTTTTAAATATAAAATGTAAAAATGATGGACCAAATATAGTTTACCTAAAAATAAAGATGAGAAAAACATGTTTAAATAATGCACTGTTCACAATCTTGGAAATGTCAAAGAAACACATCATGACTAAAAACAAACCCTTAACTAAGAAGGTTATCAAAACACAGACTGAGATGCACTCTCATTCCGGAGGCATCATTTGGCTTCATGACTGAGAGGACTTCTGAGTGCAAGAAATAAGTCCATGATGAACACACAGCTCTCACAGTATTATTGTCCATTTTATATAAGTTATTTAAAACATCTTTGGTAGACAGTAGCAAAAGCAAAGGCTCACAAATCAAGGTGGAAAGCACATAAGAGTTTAGAAGTTAGAGACAGCTATACCCATGAGTCATGCTGAGCATATTTTACAAAAGTGAGGAGAATGTTCCTGTGAAAACCAAGACAGTTACCCCAGAACAGTATTATGTGGGTGGATGGATTTAACTTGGGTCTTAAAAGAAGACTCTAAGTGTAAGTCTGTTTGCCTTCTTATCACTAGAATTCAAGAGGTGATGTCATCAAAGCATCCACAAACTGCGGCAATGTTGACATGCATGTTGAATTTTTATAAAGGCCGATGATATTAAATGTCAGCCTCCAGCGGGGTTGAAAACATAAAATCAGAAATGGAGTTACTTTCTATCTCCCCTAGTGATTGTCCTGTAGACATTCTGATTTCCTGAATGCAGACTGAGGCATAATGAAGGGCTGTAACTGGAATCTTTCTCTGATCAGTAGCTCTCAATCACAAACACAAGAATAAAGGTAAACAAAAGTTGGAGGGGGTATGTCAAGCCTATGAAACAGCCACCGCCACCAAAACCACAAAACCATTGAGGAGGCTGTCTGTGGTCTTTCCTTACTCTGCATCTGTTTCCTCCTTTCAGGAGGTACCACCACTCAGATCTCCCTTTAAAAATCATCCCCTCTACTCTAGGTCCAGGTAGGGACTGCCTTCAACGCATCCTAGCTTATGTGGTGACCCCAAGTCACACTCCTATCACTCTTGCCTTTGTGACTGGACCAGATGTATGATCCAAGGCAAACCAATGAATTCCCGGCATGGAAGTTTTGCTCTTATCAAGGTGGCCTCTTGATGCTGAAGTTATTATGTTGATAGGTTCGTGTACCATAGATGCTGGTGACCCTCTTGACACAGCTTGTGACTACATAAAAGAAAGCAGAGATGAAAGATACAGAAAGTCACCTAATACCGTGACCGAGCCTCTGATTTCATGTCTGAAGTCAAGGCTACCCTGTCCTCTTGAACCACTCAATCCCCTAAACGCCCTTTCCTATTTAAACTAATTTGAGTTGGTTTTATAATTTATATCCAAGAGTGCAGATTAAAAAAATAACTATAAGTTTGAAGAAAAAAGGGAAATTAAGCCAAGAGAGAAGAAACATTTTGAAATTACTAATCAATACAAAATAAATTCATAACTTGCCAAGAATGAAAAGATTCAACCTTACTTCTCTAGAAGCCAACACATACTCATTTCTAGTGTATCTTTGGAAGGTATGTAAGAATCACCAGGAGGGACTGTTAACATGCAAGACCTCATTATGCTATTGCCACTCTATGCTCAAAGTGGCTGGTGGATTGCCACTTACAGTGGTGCAGAGTACAAAATGCTTTGACATAGTTTGATACACATATCATTCACTGGGTAGTGTCAATTATTTGAAAGAATTTATGAATTAGTGTATGACAGGTTACCAGCTGTCATTGGTTGTAGTTTGGTAAGTAAGGGGGCATTCATCCAACATATTCCTTACATCACAGGTGGCAAACACAAGGCCCATGGGCCGAATACAGCCCTCCACCTTGTTTTATCTAGCCTGGCACCTTGTTTCTACCTGGTGGCAGCGCCAAGCTCTAGCTTAACTGTTAAGGAATATTTACATTTACACAGTCCTAAAATTACATTTGGCCCTTTGACAGCAACCGAGAGGCTGATGTGGTCCCCAGTGAAAATCAGTTTGACACCCTTGCCTTATATCAACATATTCTTTACACACTGAGGATGTCCCGCCACATATACATATTGAGGCAGTTCTCTGTGCATCCTATCAGCTTTCTTGTTAAGACAGGCACCCAAAAAGACTGCCAAGTGTCACTTTTTGGTGCAAAAACTAATGATCACACTGACTTTAGCAAAGATGATCTGGGCCCAGAAGTTTTCCTTTGATGCCAGGAAATCAAGTGGAGATTTTATGGCAACAGATTTTTTGAGGCATGACATCTAGAGACAAGAGATTTTACTTGTTAGAAAGGAAAAGCACCCTGGCTGGTATAGCTCAGTGGATTGAGCGCAGGCTGCGAACCAGAGGGTCGCCAATTTGATTCCCAGTCAGGGCACATGCCTGGGTTGCAGGCCAGGTCCCCAGTGGGGGCCAAGTGAGAGGCAACCACACATTGATGTTTCTCTCCCTCTCTTTCTCCCTCCCTTCCCCTCTGTCTAAAAATAAATAAATAAAATCTTAAAAAAAAAAAAAGAAAGGAAAAGCATCAAGACCTGCAGTCAACAAGCCCTATGTGCTTTCTATCAAGAAATATGCCTAATAAATGAAGGACAAATAAAGACACATGCTTCTTGGGGACCATGCAGCCAGCTTGGCAGAACTATTTCACTGCATGCAAAGGTCTTCTGCTTCTGCACCCTCATTTATGCTTTGGGTTACATCATGATTTATTATTCTTACTTGTTAAAAGATTAACACATTAAAATATTAGCTATATTTAAAAGAAATAATGACTTTTTAAATAATTTGCTCTTGTATCAACAGGGGCTTCTAACTATAAATGGATAAACTATTTACTTTTAAGTGGATGAAATCACCTGATTTCAATAAGGCAAATTTAAAAGATGACAAATTTCTCCTGGCTATTGCAACTATAGGTTAGCCACTGGCCTAACCAATTCTAATTGAGAAAAATAAAAATTTTCATGGAATCAAATTCTTACAGCTAGAAGGGAAGTACATAGACATGATTTAATCCTAGGTAGTCATTTTAGCAATAAGGGAAATAAATAGGTATTATTGTGTTTAGGAACCAAGCAGGGTCACAAACCAGGTCTCCTTTTTCCAATGCTTCCTGCACAGGGCTTGGGCTACTGTTATAACAATAAAGCTACATTTTGTGATTATTTTTAAATGTTGAAGAATTTTAGGTTTTTGAGCTTAAAGAATGAGAAAACCTCAGAGAGGCCCATATAAGGTTGTAGAAAGCATTCAAATAACACAAACTTTTCCCTAAATATTCTATCAGATTTGGAAGCACAAAGAAGAAAATGCAGAGTTTAAATAATTTCCCTTTATTGGGGTTAAGTTTAACCAAATAATGGCTGAATATGGTAAAGTCAGAATAGGCCACTATGACAAAGGAAGATTTCAAATACTGTAAATGGATAACTCCTTGAGAACTATAACCCTAAAACATTAAAGAAAATATTTAAATATAGGAAAAATAGAAGCAACAATATATTGTTCTAAGCCATAAAACTGTAGAAACTCACATATCATGCAGTTGTTACATTCTGAGTTACTATGTAAGGTCAAACCCCCACACTGTGAAAACTATTTCTGAACAACAGTTCTATGCCCCTGCGTCAACTGAGGGAACATACATCATGCCTCTGTGAATGGTCCCTCCTGGAAATATGCAAGACCCAACCTACATAGTCTTACCCAGAGAGGCCTTTCCTTGAAGATCCCTCCATAAAATACACATACCTAAGCTGGGGGGCGGGTAGAGAGCCCTGAATATATATAAATAGATAATGCAATGAGTAATATTTGCTAGACAATATAGAATGCAAGTGCATGATATAATCAGTTATTTTTTATCTTCCACCTTATAGAGCATATAGTAAAACTCGCCTCTGTTAATAGAACAAGTGATATATTTCCACTGTATCTTTACTTTCAAAGGTATGACGTAAAAGGGCGATGCTAGCCTTCCATACGGCATCAAATTTTATTAAACTGTTAAACAAATTCTCATATTTCTCTTTATAAGTAATCAGCCATAATTATAGAGCAGTGTCAAGGCCAGGAAATAAATGAACAAAACATAAATATGCATATATATAAAATATATATAACATACCTAATATATATATTATACATGTAACTTTGGAGACAGAAAAAATATGATTATTCTCAACTCCCTTCTACAGACATTGCTCTTAGGCCCCTTTAAGACAGTTGGGTGAAGTTAAAATAGTCTTGTGACGAAGCCTGAAAAACAGACTGGGGAAAAGATCACCTCTTCCAACATTGTGTGGTCAGAGTTTGAATTTTGGTGGCCCCCCCAAATTCCTCTTCAGGAAATAATAATTCTTTGCAAAAAGCCTCCCACTGCCCACTTTCCCCAAGTCCACTGATGGGAGTGTCATCTAGTCTTTACCTGTAAAGCTACTGTTCATTTCAGGAATGTCATCCTCCTCTTCATTCTCAGCATGGACTATGCCAGCATTTTGCATATCATTGTAGGACTTGGTTCGCTTTGGGGTTGACTGCTTGGAGCCAGACTGAAGGCTTTGCAAGGCATCCGTTGTGATCACTTTCCCACTGACTGGCTGGCTAGGAGGTTTGGGTGTCCCATAATAGTTTCCTAGGTGATGGAAAGAGACATTTGCATGTTTCAGAAAGAATACTTTGTTTTTTTAAAGACTTTACATCCAAATCTCTCAGCACATTTAGAAAATATGCATTTAAACTGAAAAAACAGAACAAACTGTATTTCATTTTTGAAATGGGTTGGAGAAGATGTTGATCCTACCCGGCCAGACAAGATGATTTCAGAAGCTAGAAGGAAAGCCGCATTGTTTTGGTGCAAAGAACTCACTAGGGCTCAAAACAAAGGAGGCTGCGCTGAATAGCACACTTCACCCTCATTACATTTGAATTCAGTTGGTCACCTTTTTACATATATATGCACTAGCCAAAAGCTGAATCCCATTCAGAATGTGCCTCACAGAAAATAAAAAATTCATTACTGCCTGCGTCCTTACAGGCCAACCAAGTAGAGGTCATCTTCCCTTAATAAGGGGACTCCTTGAGAGGGAACCAGGGCAATATTTAAAAAGAAGGACAGTGACCACCACGTGGCGCCTCTTTAACTGAATGGCAGGCTTGACTCTCGGGGCCATTCAACCTTGCCAAGTTTTAACAGAAAACTATGTCAACAGTGGTACCCTTTATGGGTCACTCTTTTAGTATTTACCCATCTTCTTTCAGCTACTTTTCCCCAGACTTTGGTTCAGGTCTAAACAGAATGTGCTTCTGAGTAGTAGATGGATGGATTTCTGCATCTTAATAAGTGTGTACTACTTAAGTGTGTTAATACTCGTCAGTAGAGGAATGCTAAACACTCAAATTTAAAAGTGCAGTAGAGTAAAGGGCACCATGTTTGAATTGGAAGGATACCAGAGAGAAACCTCATACACACATTCTGGTGAGCTGTACTCAGGCACTGCAGTTCTTTCACAAAAGGGTATGATAGATATATCAACCTCTTAAATTTCTTTCAGGCTTCCAACTCAAAAGGTACAGGGGCTGAGCAGAACCAGCTTGAAGAATGGTACCCGGTGCGTATTTTTGGGAGCTAATGGATTGTGCAAGGAAGAAGGTACATACATGTGAGCCAAGACTCAGCTTGCACTTCTACAGAGGTTACACTGGAGGATGTCTCAGGCCTTTTCCATTAACAAAAGACCTTTAGTGAGGTTTATGAAAGTAAAGCAGCTATTTTTAAAAAATCTTTACAGTGAACAAAAAATAGAAACAACACTTTACTGAATTTAATTCTAATCTCTTCCAATCACACCAAAACATCATGCATATTTTTGATAAACAGGTTAAACTAAGGCAATGTCTATAAATAAGAGTCTTCCACTGAAAGATGTGACTAAAGGTTGGGTCCCTTAATTCATAATTTTATAATTATAATTTTACAATCATCAGTTATCAGTGGCATTAAACTGAAGTAACATTCATAAAACTATTGTCATTTAAGCATCAATTAAAACTTAGAAATCCTCAGTTTATGACAGAAATAAATGTTTGGAAAATAAAAGTTGTACCTAAATCTGACAAATATATGTAGATTTTCCTCAGTTTTCAAGTTCAGGGTCTTTCTTAAATTTATTAATGATTAGCAGATTTCTAAACACAGCTAAAAACACAAAAATACCCCCAAACAATCTACCTGTTCATAGTTGTTCCCTGTTTCTGGAAATCAGTTTAAGATTGATTGGAGACACATAAGGTGGGTGTCACTAGGTCAAGCCATAAGACACTGCAGTTGCAGCAGACCAGCTGTCAACGACGGCAGCTTCGTGTGGGTGAATCTAACGGAGGGGCCTTGGCGGTACTCAGCACACTATTGTGGTAGTTCGACCTCCAGCTTCACCGCCCGCTCTTTGGTGTGGCTCTGGGCAAGATAGTTCACCATTTTGGGAAAAATTGTGTTCTCTTCTGTAAAACTGGGATTCTGAGAGTACCTAGTTTCGACCTAGAATACCTGTTATGGGGATACATTTGATGGTCCATTTGAAGCCTTTAGTCCATGCTACAGCCACTAGGCGGAGGTGTGATAAATGTTTATTAATGTTGATAGTGTAGGTTTCTAATCTTTAAAATGAGGCTTGTTACACTTGTTGGGAGGATTAATGAGACAATGTGTCTGAAGTGCCTGTCACCTGGTGAGGACGTATTTTTTTCCTTGATATAAAGGAATAAGGAAGAGAACCTACCAACGACCAAACGGCCTTGGGCAAGTTTTTCATACTCAATCCAATCCTTTCTCTGTGAAATGAGAATTGCTCTCGGAAACGGCACCAGCCCTACCAACCTCACAGGGTTATCATAAAGATCAAATAGTATAACTTTCTTGCAGGTGTCCTGCAAACTATAAGCTGTGGCAACGGGGGATGGTGCTGTCATTCAAATCCCTCTAGCATGTCTCACTTTCCATATCGCTACCACCTTTACAGAAAGGTTTCTACTTAGTGGTTTCCAATTGCAGAGAGTTTGACTTTCCTTTGCAGATGTGACTCTTCATATTTTCGAAAAACAATTATGAATTACTGACTAAATTTATTGCAAAAACTGAATGTTTCACATTATGCAGTCCCCAATTTGCCAGTTACCAGAGGTCTCCGCTGCCTCAGCCGCCCTATTGTGCCCTACTCACTCTACCTGCCGGACCCACACGCCCCCTCCCTCAGAATTTGAATTCACGTCTCCTCACTTCCACCAAACTCTCAACCTCATCAATAGTTTGCACTCTGGTCATAAATAATCAGGCCAAGCCTAGCCACAGCAGAAACACACCTTTTACAGAGAATGCACAAGAGACTCACTATGAAGAATATATGGGTCACTTAATGGTATTAAATAAAGATCACGTGAAGAATTAGAGATGATGAAAAAATTAATGTGGTTCATCACTTGGCAGGCTGTACAACTTCTAGGAGACATTAGCTGGACGCCCCCCAGTCTCCACGTCAGCCAACACACACTTCCAGAGGTAAGCAGGCTCCCTCCCAAGTGGGAATGTGTGTGTCTCTCCTGCTATTTTCAGAACTGGCTCTACCATAAAACTCAGCAGGGACGGCGGCTGGACAGAGAGGAGGGCAGGGCACACTGCAAGGAGAAGCCACTGCTGGTCTGAATTAACAGGCAGACACTTTGGACACCACCAAGCCAAAGGAAATATTTTCTGATATGCGTTTAAAAATTAATGGGGACCACAAATCAATTCTTAGAGCTTGAAAAAATATTTTAAGGAGAACTGTACCCTGAGTTTTAAGTGAGAATGAATCAAATCTATACTGACTCTCACTTTGTACAAACTTAGTATTCACTCATTTATTTCCTTACAGAGAAGCTTTTTATGCCAGACACTTGGCTAGGCACTAGAAATAAAATGTGAAAATGGGACTAAAATATTATCGTCACAATTGCTCTGCATGGTATATCAGTTTTCTTAAACTGTGCGCAAACAATAAAGTTACACGTTAAATCATTCAGTAGGTCAGGGTGGGGCCTGAAATTCAGATTTTATAGCAAGTACTCAGGTAATGCTGATGCAGCTCATCCATGGACCACCCTTTGCATAGCAAGGTAAACAAACAGGACGGTGGATGAAGAACAACGAGACCCAAAGCAGCAGAAATATCTTTCTTAGTGTCAACCTGACTGGTCCACTGTAAACAGCACTTGGGCCCTTTGTCCTGCAGTCCCAGGTTGGGGGAGGGAGAGAGACTTACCCGTCTTGTCATAGGAAAAGCTTCTGGAAATGAGAAGAATATGATGGCAGTGACCACAAACAGCTGGGAATCTAGATCGTACATTTTCAATGGGACAATGTCAGCCCTGAGGGGGTAAAATACTGGTTTTGGGCAGGGGGTCGGGGCACAGGTCCACACAGAGAATGTGAAGACACAGACATCCAGCGTACCTGTTTTCACCGTGGCCCAAGGCCATGCGTAACTAGCCTTCGCTCTGCAGGCACCTTCCATGGTCACTGTCCTCTGCTCCTTCTGCTCTAATCCCGCTGGCTTTCCTTCAGCCCCACATGCAAGCTGTGCCCACCTCACCTCACAGCTCTTGCACCTGTTCCTCTCTGGTTAACACCCTTCCCTCTGCTTCTTTCCCCACTGTCACAAACTCATCCTCAGGGACTGTATCTGACCCCACACACTGGATCAGAGCTGCTCTTAGAGGTTCTTATGTGCCCTCAGGGAACTATGTGCCTCTCCTCCCAACTCCCTTTGCTGTATTTATCAAAGTGTTTAATTAATCAATACCTGTCCTTACCTGTGGACTATGAAGTCCTTCAGGGCAGGGACTACATCTGCTCTTATGCACTGCCACATCCCCATACCTAACACGGTACCAGGCACATATTGTCACTCAGGAGTTCTTTGTAGCATGAGCAACCGAACATATGCAGACAGCACCCATCAATTGCAGCCGTGAGTTGCTCTGCTGCGGATCTGGTTTTTAACAGCATGACTCAGGGCAGTTTCTTTTCAGTCCATCAATTATATGTGAATCACCTCAGATCCGCATCACTTCCCTTCGCCCCTTGCTAGCTCAACACTTGATGGCATCGTTCATAAAATCCTCATCACTTTCTTTTCACTCTTCATTTTCCTGCCTGCTCTGCCTTACAGAACGATGATTTGTATGCACAGAAGGTCGACAAGCCAACATCCTATAATTAGATGTTTGTTCTTGCCAGAGTCATTTGATTTTAAGTGTAAGACCAAAGAGGGCAATGTAAGTTAATAGTTTTGTTACCCTGAGCAGGTAAGGGACCTCCCTCTTTCCAGCCTCAGTTCCCATGATATAAAATAAAGACAAGAATAGCACCCATCTAATAGGGTTTTTGTGAAGACTAAATTAGGTGATGTATATAAAGTACACAGCAATGTGCTTGGGACCAGGTTAGCATGTAATAAACCCCAGCCGTCTTAAATTGTACCAGATGTTGGAGGCAGAAAAAGCCTTACACTGCAGAAGAGGGTGTTGTTATCAAAACACATATTCAAAGAACATTAACCAAAGTTACATTTATTATGCATCTATCAAATGCCACTAGCCTTATATTCACTTACTCTAATCTTCATTAACAACCCTACAGAAAAATGTCATTAGTATTTCCATTTTCATATAAAGAAACTGACATTCACACAATGTGTAAGTGATGACTGGTATTTACGCACAGGTTTGTGTGTCTTCAACATCAATGGTCTCAACTCTAGAAATCTTCTGGGCTCTCAGAATAGGGAAGCAAGTGAAATGTTCCTGGCCCCAGGCCTCCTTGTCTTCTTATGCAGAGGAACAGCCAATAGCAACACAGATTCCCTCTGGTTACTTTCATTATCAACAGAGGCCATTCTATGGCGGAGTTTGCCAACAGAGCTTATTATAACAGAGGCTTCCAAGGCCTGCCAAAGAGCAGGACTCCAGCCGGTCTCACTTTCCTTAATGACAAACAAGAACTCTCTTCACCCCTTTCTTTATCTCTGAATCCCCCCAAAGTATGTCCCTGCAGCTGCTTTTATGCAGACCTTCTAGGAAGCAAAACAATAACATTATTGAATGCTGACATCCCCCTTCTAATTAGCATGCAGAAATATGCAACCCTTAACATCAATGTGAAATGTCACATTGGCACTACACTTCCAAGCCCAGGGAAAATCTCTGCAGCGCTCAGAGTGCATAATCAGCCTCTTCTCTCCAGGGGCATTTGTAAAAACTGGCATGCTTGGAATCTCCCCCAAGGAGGAGTCCGTCCCTTGTAAACTTTCTCCTAGAGGAGTCCCACGGGCTGGCTGAGGCAGCAACCTGTCTTGCTGAGAGAAAACGTCAAAAGGAAAAAACAAAAAACTGGAAGCAAGGCAAAGGGAGTTGCTGTACCTGATTTCCAGCACCATGTCAAATACGTCAGTGCCACTATTAGGAAGCTGGACCAAAGAGGAAAGACACGTTTGCTCTTGTCCTCTTTGCCTCGACTTGTCTTGACGTTGATTCCGTCTAGTGACAGAAAGACAAGCTGGCTCCAGTTGCAAAGTGGAAATCAATTTCAAGCCCTTTGCCTTGTCAGGGGTGATAGTTGTGTTCATTATATAACCCAAAACAGCCTCAACTCTGTTGGGGTCTACACGACGGTCGGCATCATAGCTGGTGGGGGTGGACAGTTTCATCAAGGGAGCCGCCTGGGCCCACACCTGGCCTTCTCCAGTGTTTCACATTTCAGCAAATGGTAACGGCATCTATCCAGTTATGTACAGAAGAAACTAGGCGTCATCCTAGTCATCCTCGGAGGGTTATCATCACCTGCTTCTTTCCCCCCTTATTATAACCAATACTTTACTCAGTCCAGCTTTTCAATCACATAAGTATTCCTATATTAATTGACTCATTACCACCACCACAACCAATGTGGTCCAAAACTAACTCCAACTAGGGCTGCCAAATAAAATGCTAGATTGGGTGTTTTATATATTTATTTGCTAAATCTAGCAACTCAACTCCAGCTCAACCTCCGTTGTTACTTCTACAGGGGAAGCTTTTCCCAAATCCACAGAGATCAAATCTCCCCATTCCATAGTCTCCTTTATAGTTCCTAACATTTACAATAGTATACTTATTTCTGTGATTATTTAAGTAATGTATCTCATGCACTAGACTTTAAGACCTAGAAGGACAAAGATCATATCTGGTTTTGCACAGTATTTCATCTTTAATGAATGAACAATTTGTAATAGAGTCTATAAAACAAATGTCAATATTCAGGTAGCAGACATGGGAAATGTTGGCATTCAAGTCCTGCCTGGGACATGACCTAGGTGACAAGCATTTGGCCAGGCTTTGTGTCCCAACTCCCTTCAGTGTCTTGACCAATGTCTCTGGATCTTAGTTTTATAATGTGAAGAATAAACTCTACCACATTTCTAGCTTTAAAATCTTACAACTCGGCAATTCCAAACCCCAAACAAATATTAGGCCTAAATAAAGATTATCAGGCCTTGAGGTTTCATTGGTTTACTCTGCTTGTCTGCCATATCACATGCCACTGAATGTATTCACAAAGGAAGATCATCACTCCTCTGTAGTGACATTACTTTAGGGAGAATTTAAAATTATACTTTTTTTAAAGGAGCTTAACACTTAGATGTACTCAGCTCTCTGAAATCAACTGGGTGAGAAGGGAAAAATCTTTTTCATGAAGTCCTTACACTTCTTTGCAAAAGCTTTTATTCTGGAATTGCACTGTAAAATATGGCCACCGCCAGGCACATGTGAAATTTGTTAAATTAAATCTAAAATTAAGTTTCTCAGTTGCAACAGCCACATGTGACTAGTGACTGCCATGTTGGACATCTCAGAATACCAAGTATTCATTTTTCTCACTTAAGAAAGTTCTATTGGATAGCACTGGTTCTAAAAAATAAAAGGGGGGACATGGTACCTTGCCCCTCCATCTTGAGGACACATCATTCTAAACTTGTCTTTGTTCATCATCTTGCTTTCTCTGGATTCAGGTGTCATGGCCGGTGCTGACTTTGAACTGAAACATAGTTGTAAGCCTGTAACTTAAACTCATGAAATCTTATGACAAGCTTCAATTCAAATGTCACTTTCTAAGGGGCCGTACTCTGATTTGGCATTAGACGAGACACTCTTTTTACCTGCTTCTGGAGTGCCCTGTTGTTCCCTTTTCAGAATAATCATCACTTGTCTTGAAAGTTGATTAAATTTAATTGCCTCACGAGACAGAGGGGCTGAAGAATATGGACCCTGGAGCAAGACTGCCTTGGTTTGGATTCCAGCTTTACCTGGAGCTCACCATGTGAACTTAAAAAAAGATAACTGAGACCTCTGGTCCAGATGGCAGAGTACACAAACATGGTGTTCACGTCCTCCCACAACAACTTCAAAATTACAACTAAACTACAGAACATCCATCACTGAGAACCATCTGAGATCTAGCTGAACAGATGTCTATAAGCAAGGATACACAGAAGAAGTCATGATGAGATTGGTAGGAGGGGCAGAAATGCAGAATGGGCTGGTCCTAGACCCACATGTGGTGTTAACAATCAGGAAGGACAGCTTGGCTGCAGAGGTCCCTGCCCCACACTAGGCTCCCCAGCCCAGAGTTCCAATGCCTGGGATAGAATTCCCCATTACTTTTGGTTAGGAAATATAGGGGAAATTGTGGCTGAAACAGAAGATGCTGGAGTCCCATGCATTCCTCTTAAGGAGCCTGCACACAGACTTACTCGTTGGTGGACTCACTTGCTCTGAGCTCTAGCACTGGGGCAACAGCTAGAAAGGGGCATGAAACATACGGGGAGAAATGGAAGTGTCTGGCTTCAGAGCGAGGGTTGGAGGAACAGCTTTCTCCCAGACAGGAGTGCTGGCAGAGGCAGTTGTTCCTCTGTTGAATGCTCCCCCTACAGAGCAGACAGGTAGGCACCACATCTATGAGTCTCCATGAACTTGGCTAATACCATGCACCCTGCCCTGATGATTCCCTGACACCCAGCCCCACCCAACTTGTGAACCCACCCAAGTTGCTTCCAGTGGCTTTTTTATACAAATGGCCTGTTTTGGCTCATGCTGCAGACTTTCCCAAAACCTCTCAAAGGTCCACAACCCACAAACAAGCAGCATCTTACCTTGGCATGCCCCAAATCACTTGCTAAGCAGCCCCAGGCCTGGCACTAGTGGTAGCTGGCCTTAGTTTGCAGCTTAGCCTCTTGCAGGGACCTCCAAGCCCAGCATAAGTGACAACCATTTTCAGATCACTTTGTAGTTCATACCAAGTAGCCCAGGGCAGGGCATAGGCAGTGACTGAACTTAGCCTGCACCAGAGACCCTCTAAAGAGGTCCCAGAAATAACACACTCATTGTTCAGCTTCAGACAACACCAGAGCACCACCCAACCACCTCCATAAACCATATACCTAAAAGGCAGACTCAGCAGGCACCAAAGCCTCACTAAAGCAAATCCTGAACAACAGCAGCTCCACTATAGTCATGGCCAGTCCTCACAACCATTCAGGTTGAGAGACAATCCCTCCAATTGATGTGCCAATAGCAATCATGGCTCATATAAAACAGGAGGCCACATACAACCCATACAAGCAACACTCTTGGATCACCAGGCTTAGGAGGTCAGGGAGACTGTGCTCTGGGCCCCATAGGCCACTCTACCAAGACAGGAAGATGTAGCAGCTATTCCTAATATATAGAAACAAACAAATAAAGGCAGCCTAAATGAGAAGACAAAGAAACATGCCCCAAATGAAAGAACACATCAAAACTCCAGAAAAAGAACTAAACAAAATGACCCTGCCAGGTGTGGCTCAGTGGAGTGAGTGCTGGCCTGTGAACCAAAGGGTCACCAGTTCACATGACTGGTTTGCGGGCTGGGTCCCCAGTAGGGAGCACGCAAGAGGCAACCATACATTGATGTTTCTCTTTCTTTCTCTCTCACCCTTCCCCTCTGTCTAAAAATGAATAAATAAAATCTTAAAAAAAAAAAAGAACTAAACAAAATGGAGACAAGTAATCTACCAGATGCAGAGTTCAAAACACTGGTTATAAAGATTCTCAATAAACTTAGGGTAAGAAAAGAGGAACTTAATAAGAACTTCAATAAAGAGATAGGAAACATAAAAATGGAGATGGAAAACATAGAAAAGAACCATTCAGAAATGAATAGCACAACAGATTATGTACATGTAGTAGAGGACTGAATCAGTGATATGGAAAATAAGGGAGTAGAAAACACCCAATCAGGAAGAAACAAACAAACAAACAAAAAATAGTTTAAGGGGCCTCTGGGACAATATCAAGCATACCAACATTCTCAACATTGGGGTGCCAGAAGTAGAAGAGAGAGAGCAAGAAATTGAAAACCTATTTGAAGAAATAATGGAAAACCTGGCAAAAGAAATAGACAATAAGCCCAGAAAGTGTAGAGAGTCCTGAACAAGATGAACCTAAAGAGGTCCACACCAAGACACATTATAATTAAAATGCCAAATTTAAAGACAGAATTTAAAAGCAGCAAGAGAAAAGCAGTTAGGTACCTACAAGGCAGCTAACATAAGACCTCCAGCTGATTTCTCAACAGAAACTTTGTAGGCCACAAGGGATTGGCATGAAATACTCAAAGTGATACGTATGTAAACTGTAATTGAAAAATTAAAAATTATTTTAAAAAAGATAACTGGCATCTCTGGGTCTCATATTTTTCTTCTGTAAAATGGAGATAAATTATAACTACCTCATAGAATTGTTGGGCCATTGAGTCAGTTAGTGAATGTAACGCCCTTTGAACAGCACCCAGCACATAGCATACAATGGGCAAGTGCTGGCAAAAATAAATAACTAAAAAGCCTAAGCACCGTCAAAGGCAGAGCTGCTTTGTTCTTCCCTGGACATCACATTCTGTGGCTCAGGACAATGACCCAAAGTAAATGCTCAATATATACTTGTTGAAACAAACTGTACTTGTTTAAAAGGGTTTGCTCTAAAACTACACTGCAAGAAACTTTATCTATAGACATATTCAAAGGTGTAGTGAAATATTTTACAGGAATGCTCACTGTAGCATTGTTTACAAAACACCTAAGTGTCCAGCTACTACAGGACGACTGGTTAAATAAATTATGTATATTCATACACCGGGATACTGCGCCGCATTTATAAAGGATGAAGTGGAACTGTATGGAGTAATGTGGAAAGATCTCCCAGGTATGTAAGTGTGAAGGTCAAGCACAGAGTGAAATAAGCAAGATCACATATATATATATATATATATGTCATTTAGGTATAAGTTCTCTGAATCTCTGCACTAGATCCTGTAACAGTGGTTACCTACAGGGAGGAGAGGAAGCAATAGGACTTAAATATTTTTAAGTTTCTTACCATAGGAAATATTCCATCATGTACATTTATTATTCTTACTTAAAAATGTTTCAAGTGTCTTACTTTAAAGAGTATTTTGTGTTCTTGCAGCATAGTTTTCATCTCTGGAGTCAGGATAAGCCAAGGGAAAAAAAATTGAGTAGGGAGAAAAGATGGTGAGTCCCTGGAAAGTAAATAATGCTATTTTCCTGGCAAATCTGTTGGCTTACTGACCAGTAGAAGGGGAAGGGAATGCCCTCAGGTGGCAATTTAAGACCAGTCCTGTGTGTAAATAAATAGTACAAGAGCTAAGGCTGACTGAAAGCTTGCGTGTGTCAGACACTGGGCTCAGCCCTTTCCAATTACTGTATCATTTCATCCTACCTATGATGAGGCATGATTATTGTCCTCATTTTTCCAAAGAGAAATGGAGACATGGAGCATTAATCAACTTGTGGGAGGTGCACAGCTCAACAGCAGAGGGGCTGAGATTCAAACCCAGGCAGAGTCAGTCTGCACGCCTTTAGAGTGCAGCAGACAGTAGCCACCATGGAGGGTGGTCCAGGGCACACAAAGGCAGAGGAAGCTCTCAAAACTCTAGCCAGGCCTATTCTTGTCACAGCACCTGGCATTTAATAAAAATTCCACTTTGCTTTCAGCTTATAAGAGTCAACATCATAGACTCCAGTTGGTCCCCCAAAATGATGAGCCATCTCATATGGTAGGTAAATTATACAGTTAAAAGGTCAAAGATTGAAATAAGGTGCAGTCAAATGCCTTAAAATGGAATGGATTAATCTTGGGCATAAGAAAATTTCAACTCAAAAATAGCTAGGCAACATTCAATGAAAGCCTGTTTCATATGGGATGATAAGACATTTTTTGAAAAACATCTCTGTGTTGCTACTTACCAGGAAGTTAAGTTAAACTACTAATGGGTTGTTTTTCCAACTTTTTAGTTACATCTAGGATATTCCTTTTTTGAGATTTTCAGAAGAGAGTGTGGGATGTGAAGGTCAAACTGAGTTGGGTTTGGTTCCTGGCTCTAATATTCTAGAACTAGCTGTACAGCCTTGAAAAAGTACAACCTTGAGAAAATTCCTAAGTGCTACTTGGCCTCAGCATCCCCATCTAAAAACTGGTGATAATAACTACCTCTGTCAGAGCAGTAAAATTAAATGGGAAAAGACAATGATTCCACCTCTGTGTCACCTGCAACATAAACAGCTCAAATGAGTTCGTTTTCCTTTTTTCCCAGAGCAGCTGTTGTCCAGGTTACATTCTCCTCACTTTCAGCCCAATACTCTTTGGCTTTGCAAGACCACTCTTAGTCTTAACCTCTCCCAAAATGCAAATGGATGTTTTTATACTAGGGGACTTAAGCTCCCCAGTTGGGCATAGTAACTGATTACAGAAAAGGACTTATTCATTTTCTGCTAACCAAAGAGGATTCACATGTGTTCTGTCTTCAGCTACTTGGAGTTTTAACTAGATTCACATCTATAAGATAACATGTTGAAGATGTTCCTGGTATTCCTCCCTCCCCTCACCTCATTCCTAGTCCTTAATGAAGCATCTTGCTTTGGGCATTCTGAGATCCCTTCCTAGCCCTTCAACTAACAGGATACTAAGACAACTGATAATTAGCAATGCTCAAAGGAAATATTCCTGAGTTCACAATCAAAAATTTGATTAACATCTAAACAATGTCCATTATATATTCACAATTTGGAAATCAGCACACCTAAAACTCATCATCACTGAACTGTTAGCCACTGCCTAGAACAGGGGCTGTTCTCACATCAAGGCCATGTCCCTAATAAAATAATAGTCAACTTTGTATTTACCCTCTGTTTTTAAATCCAATCTTGAAAATGCCCCTGTACTCATCCAATAAATCCAAATGTTCAGCATTCATAAAGAGATATGATAATAACTGACTCACTTAATAATTTGACCTAGGTAATAGTATCATATTATATCCCCCTGTCTCAAATAATAATATCCAACAGAGCAATCAAGCTATAATACTGTTCCATAAAATGTAAGTTTAATTTCCCCCCCACATTTGGCTTTGACCTTGCAATCTCATTTGTGGTATCTTATCTTATAGATATATTTTCACTTGTGTGAAATGACTCATGTCCACGTTACTCAATGCAATAGTGTTTTAGAATATTAAAAATATTTATCCAACAGGAACCAGTTAAATAAATTATGATATGCCCATACAAAAAAGATTATACAGCCACTGGAAAAGAAAACAAGAAGTGCTATATTACTGAATTGCAAAGACCTATAAGACATACTATTGAATAAAACAGCAAGGTACCAAACAGCATGTATGTATTATATACTACCTGTTAGGTAAAACAGGAAAGAAATACAAACATGCACACATAAAACACACACGTGTATGTACACACACACACATCTGTATTTACATAAAGACATTTCAGAACAGTAATCAGAAACTAATAACATTAGTTGTAATATTGGGAGGGAAAAGAACTGGAAATTAGGCAGGTGGAAAACAGATATAGTAAAGAGATTAGTTATTGAATATTTTTTACAAATGTATTATCTACTGGAAAAATCCATTAAAAATCAATTAGTGGTAAAATGACACGTCACTCCTTCAAGGTTAAAACAACACTACCAATAGGGTCACATTTTGCGACTGATCATGATTTTTGTTCATCTTCCTTCTAATACCATACATGCTCATATTAAAAAACAAAACACATATATTAAAAATAATAAATTAAATCAGAAACTCACAGAAGAAAAAAAACCCAAAACTACTTTTAAAGAGCTAAACAAAGCTTTATTCCAAGCATTTCACTACCCACAGTAAGGTGAACTGCAATACTAGTTGTTTAGACCTCACTCGTCCACAAAGCATTTCTGCCTAGACAGCCCTGGATCTGCTGAAGTTCCAGGAGAGAGGCGTCCTTGTCATTGCCACACACATAAGCTCACCTTCATAGGTGCCGACTTCCAGAAGAGTCCCACTCTGCTCGAGGTCCAGGAACTCCTTCACAGTCAGAAAGTTGTAGTCCACGCCAGGCACTTCTCCTTCCCTCCGAGACCGGGTTGTGCCTACAGCAGACAAGACAAAGACACAAAAAACCATCAGTCACCTAAAACAGGAAGCTCCACATCCAGGTGTAATTAAAATAACCTGTTCAGTAAGCTGGAGTCCCGAAGACTCTGAGACTGATCTGCCCAGACCTAGGCAGGGACCTGGTGAAGAAAACGTCTAACAGAATGACGTTCTCACCTCCACTGGCCAGTGCCTGGGACTCTCAAATAGCAGCAGGAGAAAACCAAGCAATGGTGCAGTAACCCAAGGAGAGTTTTATCCTTTCAAAAATGCACTGAGTGAAGAAGATAAACTGGATTTTATACGACATTCATCAGCAGCAGCTTTGAGGACTCTGGTAAATACTAAAAAGTTATCCACCTTAAGCTCAAAGCCTAAGGGGTTTATATTTTTATCTTAGTCCTCGAGATTCTTGTGTTCCTCAGTACATCCGGCAAGTTCCAATGTAATAAGCCCTTTGACGAAAATGACACCCATTGCATAAACACATCACTAGGGAAACACGATTGCCCAAGATCTGTGGTTGGTATCTCCCGGGGACTAAATAATGCTGCTGCTCTCCATATAATTAATATGTTGGGTAAAAAGAGGCCACCCATAGTTTTGACTAGAGAAAGGATACTACATTTTGCTAGAAAATTCTCCCCCTGAATTAAGCTGGTTATTCTGGCAATGACTAATAAACAGAACAATCCCTCTTATGAAATAATAAATACAGAGCTTCTAGAGAGTATAAGAGACCCAGCTCAGGTGCTAGGTGTAGACCTATCATTTTAGTTCAATCTCAACTGAAAGTGTGGAAGCAATGTAGAGTTGTGCGGTTTACATATACACCAACAAGAGAAAATAAACTAAGAGGCAATTATGTACAGCAGACTAGGAACGTATGTTAACTATCATGAAAGACCAGAAAAGAAAAGAAAAAAACCCACAGAACAGCAAAACACATGATCTCTACTTCCACATTCAAGTTAGGGGATATAATTGACATAGTTCCTTTTGAAAGGCACCATCGCCTATGCTGCTTTAAGTTCAATGTTTTCCTGCACAGAAGGCAGGGATTTCCCTCTCTTCCTAGGAATTTTAAAGCGATTACATAACCAACTGTATGTACCTAGTGACTTTAATGTTCCCAGCACAGTGCAGTCTCTGATCACTGGCCTACATGACTGATCATATCCACACACCTACAGTGGATATCCATAATTTTCTTAAGTCAAAAAAACTCAACAGATTTTGTACATTTTACTCAAGATAAGTACAATTTAAAATGAGCCCAATTTTTCTAATATCTAAAATCTGAATGTTTTCAATAGTGACAAATTTTCCATAGAACGGTTATGTTACAAATGTTTGCTTATCACAGCTAGCACGCTGGGGCT
This sequence comes from Macrotus californicus, assembly GCA_007922815.1. Classification (NCBI taxonomy): domain Eukaryota; kingdom Metazoa; phylum Chordata; class Mammalia; order Chiroptera; family Phyllostomidae; genus Macrotus; species Macrotus californicus. The sequence continues at coordinate 31,395 of VMDR010005550.1, forward strand.
GTCTGGTAACACAGCCTGCGTGTGCAGTACTCAGAAGTCCACTCTTGGACTGTTTCCTAGTTTGTTCCCATTTCTGGCTTCCCTGGCATGCAATGACAAAATAGTCCCTTGAGGTAGCTCACAACTTTTCAGCTTCCAATGTCAGGCATAGTAAGAACTCCAGAAACATGGAGTATCATGTGATGTAGACTAGCAGGGGTCTGGAGTGTGAGCAATGGGTTCATGGTCTGGCTCCCCACCTTGTGGTCTTGGGTTCCTTAGCTTCTGTTATTTCTCAGTTTCCTCACCTACAGAATAGGGGTCATAATGGGACCTCCACCACAGGTTTGTTGTGTGTATTGCATGGAATAATCCTTTTAGAAGACTTAGCTCAATAATCATTAGCAGATATTATAGTTTATAAACAATACCATCATTCATGTTGTTAGAATTAAACGAGTTAGTAGAATCTTCGAGTTCAAATGATTTATATATTCATCACTACATAGATCCTTATTTTCCATTTATTTAATAATTATTTTCTGAGGTCCCAATAGATGCCAGGCACTATTTTGGCACTGAGAAACACTCATGAAACACAAAGCCCCTACCCTAATGGAATTTGTATTTTACTATGAAAGATAGAAAATAGATATGTATGTAAATAGAAACAGCATTTAATTTCAAGTGGAAATAATTCTTTTGTAGGCTACATAGGTTAAGGTATTGGAAAGTGTTTCAGAGCAACAGAGATTAAAGGGCTTGAAAGTACCTCGGAAGAATGAAAGAAGATGGAGAGTAGGGAAGCGACTTTTGAGAGGTGACTAGGAAGAGCCTGGCTAGGGAGGTACCATCAAAATTGAAAGCCCTGCAAAGGTGATGGGAAGACCATCCCAGGAAGGGGTTAAGGCCCAGAGAAACTGCAGCCCAGCAATGGAAAAGAGGTGAGAAAGGAAAGCACCAGGGTCCAGGTTGTGCAGGCCACAGAAAACACTTTCTATTTTATTCCAAGTGTGATGGGAAGCCACTAGCAGGGGTGTCCAACCTTTTGGCATCTCTGTGCCACACTGGAAGAAGAGTTGTCTTGGGCTACACTTTAAACACATTGCGACACATAATCATACACACACAAAAATCTCATAATGTTTTAAGTAAATTTATGATTTTGTGTTGGGCTGCATTCATAGCCATCCTGAGTTGCATGTGGCCCGTGGGCTGCAGGTTGGACAACCCTGCACTAGAGGGTTTTGAGCAGGGTGATGCCATGATTCATTTTTAAAATATCGCCTGGCTTTACAGAGAACAGTCTATGGGTAGAGTGGCAGGGGCATGTGGCCAAGAACAGAAGCAAGTAGGCCAGTTAGCTGCTGTTACACTGTCCAGGAGAGAAATCAGGGCAAGGACAAGAACAGAAGAAAGAAGGTGGTATAAAGCAGTCAGATTTCTATCACAAATTACTGAGTATCTTAAACAGCGGTAATGTTGTCCACAGCATAGACATATTAAAAGTGCATCAACTCATTAGGCCATGCTAGATCTGTATCTTCAAGACAGAACTTGCTGATGGAGTAGATACAGTGTGTAAGAAAAACAGAAGAATAAACACTAACAACTAAATTTTGGTCTGGACAAATGGGTACTGCCATTTATAGAGATTAAGAAAATGGGAGAAATGATTTTTAGAGAAAAAGAATTAAGTGAACTCTTAGATAAAGTTTGAGGTGCTTATTGAGGTGTAGAGAGCTGTAGACAGTTGATATATAAATCTGAACATCAGACTGAAGGTTGGGACATAAACTTGGGACTGATCAGTAAACCAATGGTACTTAAAGGCAAGAGACAAAAAGCCAATTTAGGGACGGCGAGTGTAGAAATGAGGAAGCCGAAAAGTTTGGGTTGAACACTAAAACCTTGTGATATGTAAAAACTGGGCAAAGAAGGGAGATCCTCAATGGAGACTCAGAGGCAGCAGTCAGCAAGACAGGAGCAAAGCATGAGAGTGATGTCTTGGAATCAAGTGGAAAAGCTGTTCAGCCAGTTACTTGGAAAACATCACATTGGGAAATTCTAGTGTGGTGCAAAAATAAGATCTCTTTGAAACTTGCTGTGAAAGGATCTGTCCTAAATATGTTCTGTATGTTGTCATTAACTTAACGCCGCCCCCCCCAACCGCCGCCGCCAACCCCACTCCATTCCCACCTACTAATGAGCGTGAACAAAACCAAACAAAGATTTGTTGGTTTTTTTTAAGTTTTACCAAACTAGACAATCACCCCTGAGTCTTAATTTCCTGAAAGGATTCAAAATAAGGGCAAACTTCAAAAATGCTACCTTTTAGAAGAAAAATGAAACTAGCAGATACCATTTTCCCATGTAAATGAATATACTTAGATGGCCTTTCAGCAGGGGTGGGGCGGAGGAGGGTGTTGGGCAAGTCTCCACCCACAAAACCTTCAGGGTTTATTACCGGACAGAACCTTCCCACTCTGCAGCCTTGCAGGAGGTTTACTCCCAGTCACCCTCTGAGCAACACGCCCTGGGTCTGGGCCAACCTGATCGGGCTCCATTCAGTGATGTGAGGGGGGAAGGAGACTCGGCCTCCTCTTTTCTTCTAGCAGAATGACAGGCTGCCTGCTGGACGCATGCCTGGCAGATGGCATTTCAAAGGGTTTTCAGAAGCCATCTGGGGTGGGTACAATTATTACAAACCGTGCCTCTAACAAAGCCAGAAGGGTTACTTCCTGGCATAAGAGATGTAAAACAAATTCTACCATGTTTTTCAGGGACAGCATATTAAAAAAAAAAGTCACCAGGCTGACAAACTGGGGCTTTCTACAGCCTACAACACTGCCTTCTGCTCAGCTAGCTAGAAATTGGCCCAATGATATCTTGTTTGTTATTAGCTCTAAATAAATAAAAACACAGTGCCCACCTCCCATTTTCAAAAAGAAAACAGAAAGAGATTATCAAATGCTAAGAAAAGAATAGTAACTTACATTTATTGGATATTTCCTTATGTCTCTCTTAGGCAAGGTGTTAAGCACTTGAGACTACTGTATACAACCTTCACAAGGAAGGCAGAAGTAAGGGTCGCTATTATACTCATTTTACTGATGAGGAAGCTAACAGTCAGGGAAGTACCTTGCCCAAGGTCACATAACAAGTAAGCTGGGCAGTATGATGATTTGAACGTAGACATTCTGACTTTGGCATCCCTCCTTCCAAACCATCACTGTCCAATGGAGCTTTCTGCTGTGATAGAAATGGTCCGTATCTGTGCCGTCTAACATGGTAGCTGCTAGTCACATGTGGCTATGGATAAATGCGATTGTGACAGAGAAACTGAATTTTAAGAAGTTTAAATTTAAAGAGCCCCATGTGCCTGGGGGGCAACTGGATTGGTCAGTGCAGCTCTAAACCATAAGGTATTCGAGGTGCCCGCACTGCACTGGGTCTGGTTCAATGGCCCGCAAAGCACTTCTGCTTTCAAAATCATAGCAAGGATCACACTTACATTACACAGCAGACGTCTTGTACCCACACAAGAAAGCTTTCTTTTTAAAAACTCATATGCTTTGAAAAATGATCTAGTCTAACTCTGTTTTCTACTAAAAATTCTATTTGGTTCTTATTGGCTCTGGTCTCTTAGAAATAAAACTGGCTTCAATATTTGTGACAGCATGTTTTGGAGAAAACAACAACTAAACAAAAGCAGCCTCCAAAACAAAACATCCGAGTGCCCATTAATACAGGAATGATTGAAAAAAAATAGGTATTTTCACCCTTAAAATTTTGTTCACTATGTAAAGGTTAGTTAGTTCTATATGCAATTACCAGAAGGAATGTCTATGATGTTGAGTGATAACACAAATTATAGAATAAAATGCAAAAATGTCACTGCATTTTACTGAAAAATAAAAAAGGAAGTCCTATGGATGCTGCATATTTTATGAGTTAATAAATAGTTAAAAGGGTAGAATAATACTAGAGCTTTAACAGTGGTAACCTTTGGAGTGTGGGTTCAGAAATGGGAAGAGAGGAAATGATTATTTAAACACCTCTCACATTGAATTGTATCATGGGCATGTAGTTGTTTTAGCATTTTATAAATTGAGTAAAATAATTGTTTAAGGAATCTTGACAGATCTATTTCTTGGGCATCCTACTCAAATATCTTCAGTAATACCTTAGTCCATTCAGAAGCATGCACAAAAATATAGGGTCCAACTAAATCAAATAAACACATGTTCCAAGGTTTCCCAGCTTACAGACAGACGACATCTATGTCAACAATACCTGCCTATAGTCATTAGTGGGAACATACTACAAATAAAGTGGAGATAAGGCGGTACTACTTTTCTGCCTGACTTTGTTTTAAACCTCAAACTCACTTAAGCAGAGTTCTTTTAAAGTTTTAAAATACCTACAAGATTTGTACCAGAGTAATGCATACTACACGACCAACCCTTCCTGCCCCCAGATAATAACTTAATTACTTTGAGCTATGCCCTACTGAAAGTCTCAGTATGGATTAGCAATGCCCCCCAAAATCTGCCCCTTAAAACTTGAGTGGCTGCTTGCTTCTTAAGCACATTTTACGGTTCATAAACTTTTAATGTACCTGGCTTGAGGGGCACTTGCAGAGGAAATCAGAAAGTGACCTTCCTTATCCAACTCCACAAACCATGGCTGCAGAAAGGAAGCCATATTCAGAGCTCACATGCTCTCTTTCCTTGTTCAACTGGAAATTCTCTTGAAATATTGAGTTGAGGTAACGAAAATATCCAAGAGCTGAGACACTGTCACACCATTCCTTTGGCTCCATGTTCCCGACACTATCAGGTTCCTGGCAAGCACCCAGCTGAACTGTGTGTTGAGGCCAGGCTGCTAACAGGAACCATTACCCTATGAAGATTAATTAAGTTGCTAATACTCAGTATCACTGGACGTTACCTTAATCTGGGTCCTGCTCATCAAAACCTAACAATAAGACTTCAAAAATTATAGTTACCTCAACTCCATGTTAAGAAAAGATCATCATTTTCCATAATGAAACAAGGGCTCGCATTGCTTGAAACTGGTTACCCAGGACAGCCTCAAGCTGCCCATCCTTCAGCTGATGGAGAGGGAGGGCAGTGGGACATGGTGTTTCCTCAGCTACCTACTCAAACAACTTGGCCGAATCTCAGGACCAGCAGTGGTATTTACTCAATATCTTCCCTTAAAAATAAACTGAATATATATGTTCATTCATGTAAAAAGGAAATCATTAACTGCTACACATGTATTAGTAAAATATCTACACCTCAGGGTCCTGTGGGAGCATCCAATTAGGCTCCCTGTTGCAGACCCCATCAGTGTCCAGTGTGTAGCTAAGCATCCGAAACAAACAGCAGATGTAGTTGATATTCAGCCAACTTTGATTTGGTTGGCTTAAAAACTGGCAGGTGAATCTCAACACCATTCTTAAAGATATGATCATGGAGGAAATCTCTGTGCTTATGACATAGCTACAATGTGTATTATTTTATATTCACGTAAAATACCACCAAAGCCAAACATGCATCATTCTTTGGATTCTGGCCTTCAGTTAATGCAGCCTTCTGTGCTCTGGCTAGTTTTCCTGCCTGTGTACTGTTCCAATCCTGTTTCAGAAGAAAAATTGAGGGAGCATACGCCCTACAGCCACGCAACCTTTGTTTCCCCCCCGAAGGGAACTCCTGACTCCTTGTCTCAAATTCACGAATGATCTTGTCCTCTTCTCATCCTCCCAGAAACACAAACCCCGCAGCATGTCCAGTGCAAATTATTTTCCACGAATTGGTGAACGGTGCATCCCTACAATGAACACCACTTCACAAACAATAGACATGCACGGTGACCCTCAAATTCAGTGCTAAGGGAATGAAAAAACTTTTTCTTAGGTAGCCTAATCAGTCACAGTAAGGATGTAAATCTCTTTATTCCTCAGAGATTTGGAAATAATGCCTACAAACACTGACCATAGCTTTATGCATGTTAGAGACTCAAAACACTAGTGACTTTTCTCTATGCCTCCAACGTGGCACCAGGCACTCACATGTGCAGCCACTAGCAATGTGCACTGCTTGTAATCTTCCTGGAGTTTTTAAATAAAATGCACTCACTTTTACTGAAGCTTTTGTGTTATTAATACTGCTAGTTAATATTAAGTATCCTCAGGGAACTGAGGACAGAAGACCAACAGACCTTTTCTCCTAAGAGAATGTGCCTGTGTTCAACACAAGGTCACCTGGCTTCTTGTTTGTGTCCTTTCACACCCATGTCCCTTGGAAAAGGGGGTCGGAACTGCACTGTCCATAACTGTGTGGGGCATAATAGGAGCAATCGGAAAGCATTTGAGGAGACGGAAAAAAGAGCTAAAGACAGGAAGCTCAAGGCTTGGCCCTAACATGACTATTGAAAGTATTACCTCATTAAGGAACACAGAACAATAATATTATTAATAGCTACTACTGATTAAGCACTTATTAGGTGCCAGGGAATTGCTCAGGAACTCACAGTCCTGAGGCTTGGTAAGAGTAAAAGTCTTTAACATCACCCACTTTCTAATGGATGCTTGCATTCCTTTGTACTTCCAACAACTATTTCTGAAGTGCCTACTATGTATGGGCCACACACTGTGTAAGATGATGGGGATGAGCAAGACAGATACAGACCCTTCTCTGAGAAAGCTTAAAGTTTCTTGGGGAGGATAAAAGCAAGTAATCACAATAATGAACAGTAAGTGATGTTAAGGAGAAACTCGAGAAGGCTCTCGGTGGTCCCATCAAAGAGACCTCTATGTGAGAATGCCCACGTGAGAGGATACTAAAGAGCGTAAAAAATCCCAACGGGGCAACAGGGGAGAGTTGGACAAGGTGGTCATGGAGGCACAGAAAGGTCTGGAAATATTCTGTGGCTTAAACTTGGTGTGTGTGTGTGCAGGGAAGGGGCAGCAAAAGAGAGGGAGCAAAAACCCATAATACTGTTGGTCACGGATGCGACAGCTGTGTTACTCAGAATGGTCACAGGAATGAATGTGTCCCAAACTGTCACTAGTGTCACTGAGCATCTCTCTCTCTCACACACACACACACACACACACACACACACACACACACACACACACCAGCTGTGCTGCGTTTCCAGCAGAACAAAGCTGAAAAGGTACGGTCCCTTCCCTGTCTTCAAAGAGCTCAAATCTACTGGGCCTGTGTCCAATAAGAATTGATGCCTCATCATAAATGGAAAAGCAACAAAAAAAGGATGTGAGTGATTAAAATAAAAAGAAACAAAGAAGGGCACCCTAATCCTAGGGGTGCCAGAACCAAAGTTTTGAAGCTGCTGATGTGTTCTTCAATGCTCCACACGGTGATCATGACTTATAGCCTCCCACTCTGCACAGGGCATGAAGGTTAATTTCATGTATCAACCTGACTGTGTTAAAAGATGCCCAGTTATCTGGTAAAAGATTATTTCTGGGTGTGTCTGTGAGAGTGTTTCCTGAAGACATTAGCATGTAGTCCATGGAGAAAAGACGTTCACTCTCACCAGTAAGGACGGATGTCAATTCATCCATTGGGGGCCTAAATAGGACAAGGCAGAGGAAGGGCAAATTTGCTTTTTCTGCTTGAGCTGAGACACCAATCTATCTTCTCTTGCCCTCAGACTACAGGGCTCCTGGTCCACGGGCTTTTGGAATCAGACCAGTACTTATACCCCATCAGCTCTGCTGGTTCTCAGACCTCGGACACAGACTACATTACACCAGCTCTCCTGATTCTCCACTAGGTCGAGGGCAGATAGTAGAACTTTAGGCCTCTGTAACCACATGAGCCAATTCCTACAATCAACCAGCATCTCTACACACACATACACACACACACACACACACATACACACACACACACACACACCCCTATTAGTACTATTTCTCCAAAGAATCCTGATGAATACACAGGCAACACAAATTGACCCTTTTGAGAAACACCATTTTGACTGAGTATTCTCCCTCTCCAAACCTCCCAAGCCTCCTAAAAACGGTCAGAAGCAGTACCCTTATATTTCTGTCCTGGACACTCACACAAAATACTTAGTAACTATGCATGTCGTGAGTGGAATACTGCCAAGCTGCTCAACAGCAGGTGTGTAAAGATAATTATTTCATGCCAGCTACAACTCACATGCGTGGGATCAGAAGACCCTTTCAGGCTCCATCCTGCACATAGGAACACTATGATGGAGGCACAGAAATCTCATTCACGGATCCCACGTACAACACCTGAAATAAGTAAGGACTTGGCATTTATTCCATTAGGCTGATGATTCAGAAAAGTGCTGTAGATATCAGGGATGGCAAATAACTGATCTGGTTTTCACTTTTTCTTTACAACTGTGATTTAGGATAGGATGAAGAGAAAGGAGAAATTTTGAGTGTCAGATCCAGTGAACCACCCAGTTGAAGGCAGCTCAATAGGAACTGTTCAAACTGCCCATACATCCTCTTCTCGGAGGCCAGTTGTCCTCTGTTATGAGGAGATGTTTGAACATGTTACCTTTTAAGGAGATCCACCCAATGACTGCGGAGCGAATCACATTATGATACAAAACAAGGGTATATTTTTCCTATGAAAGCCTTTGGCAAGCAATCAGCTCCCCAAAATAAACAGAGGCAGCAACTGAAAAGAACTGGTATAATAAGAAGAATCAAGTTCTAGTTTCAGCTCTGCTACTAAATAAGTGATGCCACTGACCTTGGACAGTTACTTTTTTAATTTACTCACATGTCCTTATTTGTCAAACCAAAGGGCAACCATTGACCCTGACAATATCACAGAATAATTACAAGATAACAAATGGACTCCAGTGCAAAGACACATAATCTCTGGTAAATTTAACGCATTTAAGTTTTGTTCATATTAAAAAATCTGTACTTTGGCCAACATTTATACTTTACATGTGTTACCTCATAACAAGCCTGTAAGGTAGGTGCTACTACTACCCCGACTTCACATATGAGAAAACATGCATAGAGAGATGAGGTGACTTGCCCAAAATTAATCAGCTGGTAAGTGGCAGAGCTCAGATTCCAACGCAAGATGATATTGCCATCTAGCAGCAAAGGCTCCTGTACCCAATGCAGAAATTAGAATGGGGGAACAAACTGGTGGGGGGAAGACAGCTGAATCTTCACAGCTTTCACCTGAGGGTGAGTGAATCATCACCTGTGTTACCAAAGAGTAGAAATTGTCTTACTACCTCTTAACCGGAATAATAAGGTAAATTATGCCAGAATCCATTGAACAGGGAAGTTAAATACTAACCTGAATTTGACTGTTGATCATTCTTTCTCTTTTTTTATACGAGAAAGGAAACTCTGGTACACGTAAACTCAGGGAAACCATTCATTAAAAACAGGAAAGTGGAAGTTCTCAAGCTGTCATTTTGATTCATTTCAAATATTCAGCATTCAAAAAAAAAAGATAAAAATCCTCCAACACTAGAGACACGCTTATCAATAATCAACTTCTGAGGAGGGTTATCTTGAGGTATTTTGCCCAGGAAGGAACTCCAGAAATCAGTAGTGTCATACCCTAGTACTACAGGCTCTTTATGTAAAGAGGGATTAGACCAGATAAACCTCTGCTTTGATACATAATCCTTTTCACTTTATCTGAGTTAGTAACAGAAATTGATTGTGTAAAATTGAATGTATAAACTCCAATTATTTCAACCAGATAATTTCAAAAGCATAGGAACGAAAACGATTATTTTGATGAAAAGCTACAGTTAATTAAGAAATCGAGTTTCCACAGATTAGGTGACTTTGTATAAACAATATTGAATGTTTCTAATATTTGGCAGTTTTCTCTCTTTAGCTTAAAAAATTAACAGTGACTGCAAATGGGTAGACAGCTTCTAGGGGGTATGAGCATGTTCTAACATTAGGTAGTTGTAGTGGCTCCATAGGTCTAGGAATATAATAAAGATACTGACTTGTACACTTTAAAGGGGTAAATTTTATGGAATGTGAATTATATAACAATAAAGCTGTTAAAAATAATATTAAACTACAGAGATGCAGAGACAGAAAAAAGTGTGTTCAAGAATATAAAAATTTAGTAGATAAATTGTTATATTTCCATAAATAGTATGTTCATGGAATGATTCATTCTTCACCAATTTTGTAGCTCTCTCAATCAGTTCTTCCAATATATGAACCAAGAACAAGTATAAGATGAGAAATTACTGATCATGTTATGGTATTTTCCTAAAAGCTGCAGGGTTCCAGAGTTCTCCCAGAATGGGAGTATGGAGAAGTTGTTATAAAAATTTAAAAATCAGATTTGGTGAGTTCAAATTCCAGCTCTGATATTTACGAATTGTGCGACCACAGCCAAGTTAAACATTTGAGGTGTGGGTGCCTCATCTCTAATAATACTGACCTCATACGGCTGTGTACGGATTATAAAAGAAAACATACACGAAGTGCTTAGCAAGGTCCTAATATGCATTCAATAAACACTGGCCATAGTAACAACAAAAGAACCATCACCGGCACCACATACTCTGCTTTTAAAGGAAAACAGTTGTTAAAGAAAGGAAAGAAGCTGGCTATTGATCTTTCATTCTACTGCTAACATTGAACGTAGGTTTTCTATATATAATGCCTAATTCAGTGTTCCCAAGAGGGGCATTTTCTCCCCATCTTCACAAAATTTTCTCTCCTTAATCACCATTTTTCAAAGCTTCTCATGCAAATGTACACAACTCCTAACTACAATCCTTTGGGTTATCCTTTGATAAGAAATCACAAAGTCTGAAAAAAAAAAAAGAAATCACAAAGTCAACATATTCTGTTAATACCTTAATTGTAGTTAATTGTAGTTCACCATTTCTTATTGAGCACTAGCATCTATCTATGAGAAAATGACTTTGTTGGAATATACTGTCTTAATTTGAGGACCTCAAGTCCCCTAACTTCATGTTATCACATTATTCTTCATGATTAACTTCTAACAGGATGGATATGATATATAATGATTCAGCAAACACTGTGTTAAGCAAACACTGTGTGGCTGGGTGTAAAGAGAGAAATCAACGTAAATCTAATACTAAGACAATGTAATCACAAGAGCAAGTCAAGATGAATGTAAGAGAAAGCAGTTTGTGTTGATTTAATAAATACACTGGTTCCCAGTTGACCTAGGCATGATAGTTCTTGAAGACTTCTCAGGCATACGGCCAGATATTCAACATGGTGTAGATTTAATTTTGGCTCCCATCAAGTACATGTACTGCATGTCAAAGTAAACAAAAGGGAATATTGTGTAATGTGTATATTAAGCCTGTACCAATGAAATATATACTACTATATCACTTACATGTTTCCTTACTATGTACAACTGCTTTCACAGTATAAAAGAAAAGAGAGGGAACAGCAAAATTTCTAGGGTTATAGTTCAGCATGGCATTGAAGGGTTACTGAGTGAAGAGTGTAAAACCGGATATTTCTTTCCATTTTTAAACATGTGCTTTTTCCTTTTATTTTGTTAATAACAGCATTCACCCTGAAAAGGCTTTACTGATACCTAAAACCCTAACATTCAGAAATATCTTATGAGCAAAGACAGAAACTTGAGCATTTCAACATCACTTAAGGAGTAGGGGAGTGATTCCCAGGCAGCTGAATTCACTCTTGAGACTCAATTGCTCATGAGCAACTTATGCTTGAAATGATGACAACAGCAGGTTCCCAGAAAATGGAATTATCGCCTTGACTCCCCCCACCCTGGGACCATCCATTACCTCATCTAATGGTTGCCAAATATCTCTGTAACTGTAAGTCAGAACCCCAGAAAGTATGAACTTGGAACAATTGCAAAATGATCTAGACCCTGTTGATTAACTGTAATTCTCTTCACTGCAATTAGTTCACTTCGCAATGAGCAATTATATTCTCTCATTATGCAGTATTTCTCTTGCCATAACTCTGGTTCACTTTATGTCACAGACTACACTTTTCAAATAGATGAATCCTATAAATTACTATTTTTCACTTTGTTAAGCCAAATTAGGAAGCTTATAGAGGTAAAATTATAAAAAAGTACTAATGCTTAGAAAACGAAAACAACAATGAATAGAAGCCTGTCTGATGTGATAAATTAAAAATCTGATCTTTGCCCACATTCACTCTTTTAAAAAATTATTTCATTAGAATACTGTATGATGTATCAAAGTGTATTATGAGAAAACAAGTGGCCAGTTTTTTTTAAGATTTTATTTATTAATTTTTAGAGAGAGGGGAAGGGAAGAAGAGAGGGAGAGAAACATCAGCGCCCCCTGCTGGGGACCTCGCCTGCAACCCAGGCACGTGCCTTGACTGGGAATTGAATCAGCGACCCTTTGGTTTGCACACATGTGCTCAATCCACTGAGCTACACCAGCCAGGACTAAAGTGGCCAGTTTTTAAAATGTAAAATCAAGTGGAAATCTTTATTATTATAAGTCACTAAGAATGAATATTATCTAAAACAATAATTTTTCTATGCCTCCATCTATTAGAAGTTGACACTTTCAAACAAGCCTTGCTTCAGAGATGTCCATTGAGTGAGTACACTGCCTTCTAAGATAGCCACGTCAGTTTAAGCCTCCAGACTCCCACAAATGCAAACTAATAACACTAATCCCTTATTTTTCTCTTCAGATATAAAAAAAATGCCTGCTGTACAAAATGTAGAACCCACAGAAGAGCACAAGGAAGACAAGCATCCCCACCACCTAGAAATGGACACTATCAACAGTAAAGGACCCAAGATGCCCTTGTCATCTATACAAACTAGACCCACTGTGAGTCCAGATAAAATCAAATCAAGAATAAAATAAAAAACTTTTTATTAGAGACAGGAATTTTAAGATCAAGTCATTAAAGGATAACACCATTTTAGTTGTGACATATATACAATCCATTCTTCAAAGGCAAAAATTGAGGGGTTTCATTTGTTTCTTATTTGCTTTGATATATATCTATATATATAGATAGATATCTCTCTCTCTCGCTGTATGTAAATATGTAAATATATAAATTAAGTGTCCTATCACACAATGCTTATTGGTTCTCTCTCTTGGGTTTCATCTAATTCATCATCCCTGTCAACAGTGCCTGCTGATCAAGGGCAAGGAGAGGGGAGAGACGATCCTTATTTCCTTGACTTGGCAGTGGGGTCTGACTGCCATTAGCTCCCTGTCAGCAGGTGGTGTGATAGATGGTCCTGGCGCGCTTACAAGGAATTTTCATCAGATACCTGCCTCTTAACCTATTTACCTAGCAATTACACTCTCATCTTCTGGGAAGCCCACATTGTTGCCCAGAGGGAAATAAAGAGTCAAAGTCTTTCAAAAATCCAGACACTGCCACCAAGGCTTTCTACAGGCTTAGCTTCTCAAAACAAACCAAAATAAAAAAGAAACAAAAACAAATGGGTATTTAAATGAGCCACTGAGAAATTCAGAACACTTCTTCTAATCTCAATATATAATACATTCGAAACGAGTAATAAGAGATTAAAGCTATTCATTTGTAAAGTTAGTGACTTCACAAAATTTTAGAGAAGAAATTTTTGGTTTTATATAGGTAAAACAGGAAATGAGACATTTAAGAGAAAACAGCTGGTTTTCTAAACCCTTAAATGAACACCAGCTAATGTCAATTTATGATATTTACACCAAGAAAAATAGCAGTAGAAAATAAAAAATTCACAAAATAGGACCGGATCAAATTTTGGACAGAAGTGGCTAACTTTAAAACCAATAACACTTAATCTCTTATTTTTCTCTTCAGATATAAAAAATGCATGTTGTAGAAAATGTAGAACCCACAGAAGCGCACAAGGAAGACAAACATCCCCACCACCTAGGAATGGACACTATCAACAGTGAAGGACCCAAAGCCCCCAGTGACCACTCAAGGCCCAGGGATGAAGTCCTGGAGTCTTCAGGGAAATTCTCAGTCCCAGAATTGTCAGTAACCACTGTAGGGTTCGTCACAATCGCCACTCTCGACCACAAGCCAATACTTTGCAAGGAGAAAGCATAGTAGCACCCCTACCACTCACCTGGTTTAGGTTACATCAGTACTGAAAATGAAAGTGAGAAACATCGCAAAATTTATTGGAAAATGAAGTACTGACTGATGTACAATTCAGAAATCTTTAGGTGGGGTTGAATTAGAATAATAAATCCCCAAATTTATCAGAAGCAATTTCTTGTCCTAGGTATTAAGCCCTGGGTCATCAAGTATTACTACTACTACTACTACTAGTAACAGCCATTGTAGTAATGAGGAGGAGGAGCAGAAGCAGTAATAGCAGGTGATTAATTAATAATACAGGTCTACTATTATTACCGGCACGACCAAATTTTAGTAAGCACTTACTATGTGTTAGGCCCTTAGCAAGTGCTTGAACGTTCTTTCCTCCCCGAGACCTTATCACAACCATAAGCACAGGGTTGATATCCTCACTTCTGAGATGAGAAAACTCAGGATTGGAAAGGACATACTAACTTGCCTAAGGCCATCACATAGTTAAAGAGGGAGATGAACTGGGATTAAAACCTGCATTTTCTGACTCGAACCTAAGCTCTAAAGTTTATTGCCTTATGGCTTCATACGTCACTGTCTAAGCCATGTTGGTCTCATTCTCAGAACACTCTAGGCTGGTTCCGGCCTCAGGGCCTGTGCACGCTCTTGCACTAGATAGTTTCACGGCTGCTCCCAAACCTCCTTCAAGTATTTGCTCAAATGTCACTGCTGTTGACGAAATTGTGTCCTCCCCAACCTCAATTTACATGTTGAAGCCCTAACCCCAATATAAAGGCATTTGCAGGTGGGGATTTTGAGGCAATTAGGTTTCCGTGAGGTCCTGAGTGTGGGTCCATGATGGGACTAGTGTCCTTATAAAAACAAACACTGGAAAGCTCTTGCCTCCCTCTCCTCTCCTCTCCCCCCTCCACTCCTCCCATCTGCTATTTGAGGACACAGCAAGAAAGCGGGCCATCGGCCAGCCAGGCAGAGGGCCCTCACCACAACCCAACCATGTGGGCACCTTGATCTTGGACTTCCATCCTCACTGTTTAAGCCACCAGTTTAGGGAATTTTGTTAAGGCAGCCCAGCAGACTAGTCATCTACTCAGCACAGAGATCCCTAACGCTTTATTTTAAACTGCAACGGCCTTCTCCCACTCCCCTCCACCCCTACACCTTCTCTTTCTCCACAGCACGTGTCACTTTTCTCTGGTTATTAAAGTAGTCTCAGCTCCAAATCTGCCCTTCCATACACAGCTCTGTGAAGCTACAATTAGAAGTCTGCAAACTGTATTTCCCAGGACTGTTGCGCAGTAGAAGCCAACTGAGGAAGATTAGGAGGCAGGAGGGGAGGAGGGCCTTGCTTCTTCCTGCTGTTTGCTGTCAGTGGGTCCCCAGCAAGGGCCCTTAGCCTGGTAGTAGAAGCTGGTTTAAGGCACAGCTCCCAGAACCAACCTTACCCAATCTGAGAAGTACCAGCATTGTGGGGTGGGCAGGCAGCTGGGGCTGCTTCTAAAGTCTGAGCTCCCAGTCAGCTGGGCCCTCGTCTGAGCCTTCAGAGTTGAACCCCAAGGACTTCATTTTGGTCCTTCCCCCCCAAGAGTGCAGACTGCTCCACGGCGTTATTTTTTTTTTTGTAGAACCTCAGCCTCCATTCTGGTTTTTGAGATCTCCCATACCAGTTCCCTTTAATGTCACAGAGTCATCTGTTAAAATACCTAATGTTGTTTTTGTTCTCTTGACCAAACCCTGACTAATACATTACAAAATAGTACACTATATTTTAATTGTAGATTATACATGACATTTAGAAAATACCTCCTTACATGAGAATGTAAGCTCCATGAGGGCAAGGGCTCCATCTGTCTTATTCCTGCCGAATCCCTAGAACCTGGAATGGTTATCTAGCATGTGGTTGGTGCTGAATAAACATTAGGTGAATGAATGTTCCCTGTAGTGAGTAGCTTAAAACTAACCAGAAGCCACTGTACAGGTTTCAGCCTAAAGATCACCTTGCACCTAAAGCCCTCCCTGACCCTATTTGCAGTCAGTCTCCTCTAACTGTCCTTCACAGACCACTGTGGATTTATTTCACAGCACTTTTCACTATCTGTAAGGACTCGGTGTATGTGCACACTTATTTGTTATCCCTCTTTCACCATGATATTAACACCATAAGGACTTGGTTTATGTGTGTCCCACTATGTCCTCAGTGACTAGCACAGCCTGGGCATGCAGTAGTTACACAACTATTTGTTGACAGAAAGGTACTTTGGGGCTTAACCCAAAGACAATAACCTCACAAGACAATAATCCCTTTTAATGTTTCCAGAAAGAAAAAGTAGGAAAAAACGGGAACTAGTGTGATCTTACCCTGGAACTCCTCAGTGACCTGGAAACCCAAATGGCTGTTTGTTAAGCCAAATAAGATGTCCCATAGCATTATGAGACAGCAAGTTATGGTCATAAATTTAAAAACTTCATAAACATCAGTACTGTGAAAAAGTAAAACCTATGTTAAAATCAAGTTCCTCTGTGCATTCAATTTACTAAACACCTACTATGTGCCAGGTACTGTTCAAAGCGCTGGGATACAGCAAAACAACAAACACACCCAAGTTTCTGTCCTCATGGAGATTATATTCTAATGGGTGGATATATACAACAAATAAGCTAATAAATATGTAGAATGTCAGTGTAAAGGAGAAAAAGCTGAGTAAGAGTGACTGGGAATTCTGGGTGATGGATGTAGAATTATATTTTTCTATGGTCGGGGAATGCCTCACTGAGAACGTAAAATGTGCACAAAGGTCTAAACATAGTGAGAGTGGGAACCATGCAGAAAACTCAGACAAGTGTTCTAGGCACGGCACATGCAGCAAATGCAAATGCCCTGAGGCAGGAAAGTGCTTGGTGTATGAGTCACAGCAAGGAGCAGAATGAATGAGGCAAGAGTAAAATTTTAGATCAGACAGATAACAGAGACTAGATAACAAAGGGACATGTAGGCTACCAGGCCATCATAGGGACGTCGGGTCTTACTCTAAAGATGATGGAGAGACACTGGAGGGTTTTCACCAGGAGTGTCATGAGAGTTTACAGACTGATTTTTAAAGAGGTCACTGCATATGCTGGGTTGACAGTAAACTCCATACTGCACTACAGAAAGAGGAACAAGAGTCAAGAGGATGTTAGAGTAACTGAAGTTAACACACTGTGATCCGGTCAATGAGCCACTAATCCCTTCCATTAAAACACGGAGTCCCCTTGAATCTGTATCTGCTCAGTGACTTGCTTGACCAAGAGAACACGGCAGAAGTGACACTATTATTTCCAGGGCTAGTCAGAATTCTTGCAGCCCTTGACTTGGCCTGGTAAAACACTTGCTCTTAGAACTAACTGCCACACTGGGTGGTAGGCCGCAGAGACCCAGATGAGGAGGAACTGAAGCTCCCTCTCCCGGAACAGCCCCATCTAGGCTCTTAGTCAGCAGCCGGCTGAGCACTGTGGGCCCAGGAGTCAATCAGCATACAAGTGGACCCTCAGGCTCCATGTGAACCAGCCAGTCTACTCATACAGGAACAGACAGAAGCTACCTCACTGGGCCCTGGTCTAAATGCAGATGCATGAACCAAATACATGTTTGTTATTGTTTGGGGTCAGTACGCGCTGGGGTGGTCTGTGACACAGCGATAGAAAATTCATGGGGGCCTAGACCAGCCGTAAGGGAAAAGCACTAATTTGGGAGATGTTATATTAATATGGTTAAGAACTTGGGCTTTGGAGTCAGAACAACTTATTGTTTGAACCCAGCTATGCCACTTAACAGCTGACCCTGGGTAAATTAATGGATTTTTCCCCCGAACTTCAGTTTCCTCTTCTGTGGAAAGGGATGCATAAAAGGGCCTGGGTTCCTTGAGACAGGGTGAGGTTATACTGAGGTAGTGTACATAAAATGTTTTGCCGGTGCCTGACATACAATAAGTACTCCTTAGAAAAACCAATAGTGAGCTAACAAAAGGATTGGTTTTTCATCTTTTTAAAAATGGCACTATACCACTGAATATACAAGGAAAATGGAAGCTTCTGTGGCATGATTCCGTGATGCCCATCACATTAAGAGCTCATGTGCAAAAAGAATTAGTTCCAGGGAAACCAACCACCACAGTTGTTGACCCACCCACCATCTAAAAGCAAGAACAGTGTTTAAGATGTGTTAACAGATCTGCCAAATGGCCTTTCAGAAGCCCCTGGTGATTGGGGAGCTCAGTGGGAATGAAAGGAGCCAACTGGTCCCAACTCTCATCCCACCTTCCCCCAATTTCAACATCTCCACATGTATTTTAGCAAAGACTTGAGCTAACTCAATAAATCAAACTATAATGGCACCAGTTTGAGACTTTGTAAATTCATAAAAGAAAGAACATAATTTTATCATTCCATCAAAATTTTGCTGCAGAAAATGAGTGTAAATGCCATTCCAAAAGCCTAGATATGTGACCTAACATGGACCACACAGTGGAAGAGATTCAAACAGAAGGATTGCTTTACCACTTTATTAACCTGGGCTTGATAACAGATCACTGAGATATTCACATACACTTCCGCTTTATTACAGAGATTACACTGAACAGAGAGCTGATTTTAACAGTAAGAGTCCTTCTGTGGCATTTAGCCAGAAGCAATAAAATTCTGACCTAACAGCTATAACAGAACAGAACAACCCACTGCCATATATCTCTATAAACAACCAGACTTCAAGATACATCACTGCGAGGACGCTAGCTGAAAAGGAATGTTGCTTAAAAAATATCAATACCCCACGATTTAGAAGCAAGTACAACAGATGCAGAGAATTGGTTTAATAAATGTTTAAATATGTATGCCAACAAGCCATTAGTTTGTGAAATATAGATTTCAGAAAATATTGACTTCAGGTCAATATTTTCACTTGAGGTCAGCGAGTAAATACAAAGTATAATGAATATTCATGAACAATGAAAATTCACTATTTTAATGTAAATATGCATACCTTAGTTCCTAAGTGATTTAGCTTCCTATTTGCTGGTTGTTACATTATGATGTTATATTCCTTATCATACGTCAGTGAGTAATTTAAAGCACGAGAGCATTATAAAGAGTCAAGTTTTCATTTTAAACTACAAAATGTTGAAATGTGTTAGAAAGTCATTAAAACTAACAGTCATAAGACTTATCATTTTTACAAAGAAGCCATCATTTATCTGCTGAAGCATAAATGAGAATTTTGTTATTTTTAATGGCTATTAAACTTATTGCTTATTTCAACAGAATTTAATGCATCTGGGATGTGTTCCGCTATCATTTCCATTATTCTTCTTTATAGCTACATAAGCTTAAAATGAGTTCCCCTAACCCTTTTTATTGCTGCAGAGAGGCAGAAATAAAGGGAACATACTATCAGAGAGGGAAAAACACCAGTGTC
>VMDR010005551.1:0-50902 GCA_007922815.1 Macrotus californicus
GAATTAAATTAAATATTTATTTATTTAATGACATTTAGGCCATGAAACTGTCATGAAAAAGTCTTGTTTGGGGACTATTCACACCTTAGAAGAAAAAAATCATTCTCATGTCAACTTGGCTTCATCAAAATTTCACAAAGAAACACCTCCTAAATCATGTACAACAACATCATATGATGGTATATTTGATCCAGACACAATGAAGAATATGAAAAGTATGAAAAAATGAAGAAAAATAAATTAATCCCCTGCCTACCTGGCTAAATGTCTGTTTGGCATGAAACATGTCCACGGTAGTGACCTGAGGAAAGAGCTAGCAGCTGTCAATGCTGAGACATTATTGATCCTGCACTCTAAGGTCAAAAAATTTTTCAATGACTATTAACATTTTTAATAATAATAATAATAATAATAATACAGTAATAATTTCAAAGTAAAATCTCAGATTTAGACTCACATCCAAATATGTCATCCAACAATGGCAATATTTGGTTTCTGCCTTGGTTGTGGTCTTACTAGGCATCGGGTAGCAAGTTGTTCAGGGGACCACTTAATAAAAATGTTGCATTGGGGAAACAGTGGTGCTTTGCAGCAAATGGTTCTTCAGAAACACTAATATACACAATGGTGACGTGGGGAGACTGTAACAAATGTCTCTTCCTCCCTGAATAGCATCCCTCTCCCTCCTACACATTCTGGATCAGAAAGGCCGTTGAAAACTAGCACACCGGGATCTCTCTCTGCGCCTGTCGCAGGACCGTGTTTTGAGAGGCGGGGCTCTAACAGAAAACTCTGTTTTAAACTTGACCTTCACCATTACAAAGCGTCTTCGTGTTTGCAAAACCAGGGCCGGGCACGCAAAGGGCACTGTCATAAACAAGGAGCTTGAAAAAATTATGCTGTAGTTCAGTAAGTTTTTTAAAAACCAGAATATGCCTCAAATTCTTAGTCCTGGACCCCATTTTCCTCAGTAGTGAGCTGTGGCCAACTTGATGGAGCTACTAGATAAATCTGTGAGCCTGTTTTGATAAGTGCGTTCACTGTTTTGCCAGGCTAGAGTGGGGAATTTCTCCTCCGGGTGGGTGTGTAGTCAGAGTGGGGGGTCGGCAAACGTGGGTCAGCGAGGATTCAAGCTGGAAAATAGTAATTATACTCAAGAACCACGAGCCCAATGCTACAATAAATGTATGGCTTCCAATTCCTAACTTTATTTTCCGTTAAACGAAAGCAATCATCTAAGTGATGTTGTGCTGGGAATCCGGACATTCTAGGACATCTCAGTTCCAATTTCATACATCTCTATCTTCAAATGAAACCCCCAAGTGCAAATAATACGTCTCAACCACTTTGTAAATCATTTTTCTGTGTTGGTTCCTTCTCTCAATCTTTAGCCAAAACGAGACCTGGGACAGATAGATCCCAGGTCAGGACAAAACTGCAAAACTCCACACTCTCCATTCTTTGTTTTGCCTCGAACTGAAGCGGATACTTGGCAACTAGCCCCTGGGGACCTCCAACTTTTCCGATTCCCTCTCTTCACGAATCAAGTTGACCAAATAATCCCAAACTTTCAGTCAGTTTTGTACCTTCCTGCTACTAACCCAGCGTGCAGTCTTCCTGCCTCAGGAACTATCGACGTAAAAAGGGCTCTTAAAAACAACCTAGTCCTCACAACCTATTCGACAGCTTGGGAGCTGAATCCAGCTTTCTTGGGGGATCGCTCCAAGCCAAACGGCTTGCTGGGGCTGGGGCGGAACTAGGACAAGGACTCTGACTCCGAAGACGAAGCTCTTGAGAGGCCCCCCCGACACCGGAGTGAGTGACTTGGGATTCGGCTCCCGCCTGGGAGCACCTTCTGTGGGGGAGCAGGGGGGCGGCTAGCAAGAACCTTTGAACTTAGGTTCCAGACCCACGTGCTCTTTGTAAAGGCGCTTAGTATTTAACTTATTTATAGGAAGATAACCAGTACAAACCTGTGCAGTCACAGCTGTCCAATATACTTTGATCCCTTTTCTTCCCTCACTTGGGAATTCCAATAATTAAAGGGGCTAACATGAGGCAAATTACATAGAACAGAGCCTCTAACAAGTGAAGGCTTAATATTATCACTGACTATTACCACACCGCCAATCTTTAAAAGGCTGTCGGCCGGCTCGCCCATGCGCTAAACGCAGCCTAAAAGCTCTTTAATCTAGTCCATAACTGCGCACGTACGCCCCGACGAGAGCTCAGGAACCCCGCGAGTTTCCGGCCGAGGCGCAAGCTCCGCCCTCCAGGGCACGCCCCTTAAAGCGCGGGCACCGCCGTGAGGCGCGCGCTCGTCTGGGTGTGAGGTAAACAGAGGGCGGGCCCGGGAGGTGGCGCGTTTGCTTCCGGGGCTAAAGGAGTTTCATTTCCGGCAGGGGCCGGCGTCGTTGGTGGCTGGCGCCGAAGGAAGTGTTTGCAGTCCTTCGTGGTCCCGGGCCTCGGTCCGGAAGCCAGGCATGAAGATCACGAGGCAGAAACATGCGAAGAAGCACCTCGGCTTCTTCCGTAACAACTTCGGAGTGCGCGAACCGTACCAGATCCTGCTGGACGGTACCTTCTGCCAGGCGGCGCTACGGGGCCGCATCCAGCTGCGCGAGCAGCTGCCTCGCTACCTCATGGGGGAGATACAGCTGTGCACCACCAGGTGGGCCCGCCTGGCGGGGGCGGCGGCGCGGGGGGACGAGCGAGTGTGGTAGAGAAGAGGCCACGAGGAGCCGACAGTTAGTGGTGGTTCTGAGGAGGTCAGGGGAGCAGCCTCTACAACGCGGGCAGAAAGTGCGGTGCCGGGCCCTGGAACAGTCACGTGTCGTTAGCCTTGCCATTAAGACCACGTGCTTTGTAGTCCGGCCTGACTTTGAGGCTTGGTCCCAGTCCTGCTAGCTCTGTTATTTCGGGCACGTTTTTAAAACTTTCTGAGCTTTGGCTTTCTCATCTGTTAAAAAAAAAAAAAAAAAAAGAGACCGGAACTGCTTGTGAGGTCGCCGAAGTATCAAGTGAGGAAGTACAATGAGTGTGGAGCATGTGTTGGCACCTGAAACCTACCCCTTTTAAATGGCGATGGTTATTTGCATGGATTTTCCTAGGTTACGTGTAAAAATTGTCAGCTTCACAACTGCCCTGTGAGTTGACATCTTCCATTCCCAACAAGATGAGGCGGGATTTGAGATCGCGCCTTTGCCCAAGGCCATTCGTCTAATGCTCAGCTGCCTTGTCGCCGTCGCCGTTACCAGCCACGTGCCCAGCACTGCTGTGGCCCCGGAGGGTAACTTGGTGAACGGGACAGACTCCCAGCCCTCGTGCCCAGGGAAGTGCGTGTGTCAGCCTCCAGTCCGTGTGCTTTGTCCCCGGGGCTAGTGTCCATGGCGCGGGGAGCAGGGGGAAGAGGTGGGAGATCGTGAAGGTTTCCTGGAGGAGGTGACATTGGAGTCCGGTTACAGGTCACTTCCGCGGGGCAGGACTGTTTCGAGTGACAGGGAAAAGAGGTGAGTGACGTTCCTCGGGAGGAGCCTTTGCACAAAGGAGTGGAGTTGGGAAGCGCCTGGGAAGGAGAGGAGGGCGCAGAGTGCCGTTGGAAGTGAGGCGGGAGAAAGGGTAAACTGAGGCTAGCCCAGGAAGAACTATTAACATTTAGTAGACTTCTTTTTCGTTGTAGAATATTACTTTTAAAATATTTCCTTGAGAAAAAGCAAGTTAGGATGACCCACAATGACACACCAGCGAGTGGCCACTGCAGTTCTTCGTGGACGCACACAGAAACACGAGGGCCCGCCCTGCCCACGTGGCACAGCCCCGGGCATAACTTTCCACGGCACACTTCTCGAAACGAGCCTCACGCGGGCTCCGGGTGCCCCCGAGTGTTCCACCCCGCGGTTTTCAGGGCTCCCAGCCAGTTCCTCACCTGGCCGCTGCCCCTGGGCTGGTTGCTGCTGGCTGGAAGCGGCTTGTCCGTCTGTCCCCGCGCGCCCGAGAAATGGGAAGGTTTGTAATACGGCACTATAATCTAAAAAAAGTTGAGAGGTACTGCCGGAAGTGGCATTCTACAGCACTTTTCCCCTAAAGAATTCATTTTAACTTCTGGCATATTTTGTATGTACACAAAAGTAGAATATTACACTGAAATGCCTGTCACCCAGCTTTGCAGTTATCAACGTGGACAGCATTGTTTCATGTGCCCTTTCCCTCCCTGTTGATGGTCCATTTTAAATCGTATTCGGTCCACTCTTGGTGTGCATCATTCAGAGACAAAGAAGGCTTTTTAAGGTCGGAGTTCAAACATAAGTTACATTTGTTTCTATGTCTTTTAAGCCTTTTTTAAACTGTAACAATTCTCCCCTATTTGAAATTTGCTATTTCTGTTTTTTAAATCAGATCACTTGTTTCGCTGTAGAATTAATTTGTTGCCCCTAATAGTTAGATGGCAAAGGTTTACTCATACTCAGGTTTTAAGAAATTTTAAGTTTTCATAATTTGAGGAAGTAGAGCAGCAGAATGTTATCGGGCATGATAACTATCTTTTAGAGAAAAATAACTGCAATAGTGTGAAGGGTGTGTTGAAGACGCAACAGAGTGAAGACAGGCAAACCCGTTTTGTGGTGGTCCAGTCCAGAAATAACGTGATCCCGATCCGGGAGAGGAAAGGCGGAAGCCCAGGGGGTTCCACAGGAGACATGACTGAGACAGATACCAGCAGCTAAGGCAGGACTAACAGCTGATGGGATAGGGGTCAGGGTGAGGAGTAAAAGGTCACACAGGATTTCTGACTTCTACCCAGGGTACCTGGGGAGATAAAAGTACAAAGAACAAGCCCTGGAGGAAAGGAGTTTGGTTTTAGCTTGGTGAAT
Organism: Macrotus californicus; assembly: GCA_007922815.1. Taxonomy (NCBI): domain Eukaryota; kingdom Metazoa; phylum Chordata; class Mammalia; order Chiroptera; family Phyllostomidae; genus Macrotus; species Macrotus californicus. The sequence goes on from VMDR010005551.1 coordinate 4,869, forward strand.
GAAAAACCAGTGGCAGGACATCCATAGGAATTATTTAATAGATAATTTGGGCCTGGAACTCAAAATAGAGGTAAAAACTGATGACTGTAAAAAGCAAAATCTCAAAAAATCAAAAACTAATGGGGTGATAAAGGGAGTCTGGTGAGGGCTGGCTAGGTTTGAAGAAATCTTTGAGTCACTTCATTCTCATTCTCTCTCTCAATGGAGGAAGGACTAGAAACTTATTAAAATAGTAATATATGACTCCTTCACAGGAGGTGCAGATTTGGGGATGAGAAAGGATCTAGAAGTTAATACAGTTTAATATCACCGTCATTCTGATATGAATCGTTTATAGATGAAACTTGGAAAAACATTGACTTATATTAATAGGAAAATACTGAGTGAAAGGAAGTGGTTGCTTTGCAATAACCTGATGACTTGAGAATTTTTACTTTTCTGAGCTGAAAATATTTTGAAGGTGTACGAGTTGGGGCAAGGCTTCTCTTGTCAAACTATTGGGTTGGCCAAAAAGTCCAAAATAAAAGAGACATTTTTCATTTGCACCAATAATTTTGTGGATTTGGATATTTTGAATATGTCAGCTGTCTCCCACTATTGGCTTCTAGTAGATAGAGGCCAGGGGTGCTGTTAAACATCTTTCAGGGCATAGACAGCCCCACAGCAAAGAATTATTTGGCTAAAATGTCAGTAATACTAAGAAACCACAAGCGACTTTTGACACATTCGATCAGTCACAGCACCTTCTCCATACACTGCACAAGTCTTTAAGTGTCAATTGCATTTTTACCTTCTTGAAATAATAAAGCATAATGTGCTGAAAATTTGCTTATTTTCTTCCATCTTCATTATTTTAAGTGGCTGTACAAAAATTCACCAATTTCGATAAGTTTTTTTTAAATGCATGCTGATACAACAGCTGTCACAATACAATCTAACAAAAATGTTTCTAATGGAGTTAAAGACAACTAAGCTCTACTACAGCCATCGAACAGAAAAAACGTAATGGACTTTTTGGCCAACCCAGTATTTGGATTCACATTTCAGCTTTATCATTTATTAACTTGAATTTGGGCATATTACTTGAAATCCCTCAGAATCAGGTGCTCTGAAAATAAGTATAATTTTAACGTAAGCTGCCTAACTTTGTAGGACTGTTTTGAGATTAAGCAAGAACTCACATAAAGATCACTTAGCATGCTTCCTGGCACGTAATATAAGCACTCAGTAAATTTTAACTTTTTTTTTAAATTATTCTTTCTACTTGGTGTATGAATTTTCCAGGTCTTTTAGGAGTGAGTGGCTACTATATGTTTTCTGGTTACCAAATTCAGATTATATTGGTATAGTTTTAGTTTTTAAAAATATGAGTATTGTTTTTATTCTTGCTCTGTGTGAAGAGTTGATATGTTTCTGTTATAATCATGAGATGCTAATAACATTTTCTCTTTCAGGTGTGTGTTAAAAGAGTTAGAAACATTGGGAAAGGACTTATATGGGGCAAAACTGATTGCACAAAAATGCCAGGTTCGAAACTGTTCCCATTTCAAGAGTGCAGTGAGTGGGTCAGAATGTCTACTTTCAATGGTTGAAGATGGAAATCCTCATCATTATTTCGTGGCATCACAGGTAATACTACTTTTAAAGTCAGATCCAATTTTAATCATTTCTATTTATACTTCATATGGAGCTATTTATAATCAGAAAAAATTAGTGGAAGTGGTTTGTTAAAGTGTTTCAACTTTATTAAAATACTAGCTTTTAAATTAATTTGCAATCAATAAAAGCAGTTGTCATTAGATAATTTGAGAACCTTAAGCACATTGATGTTTTTCTTAATTACTGGTTTCCTCTTTTAAAATAAAAAAATTATTGATACAGAGATGTGATAACATGATTTGGGGTTCTTCAAGGGAAAATAAGTAGAGCAAAGATTTTGCACTGTATTTTCATAAATGTTTTTTCCTGTTTCTGCATTTCATACTATTTTTCAAAAAGTCATGTTTCATATTATTTGAGACTGTACCACCAACATCGAACTGTTTTAGGCTTTTCAAAAGACCTGGAGGCAGGGAAAGAGAGACTCTCAGGGCTGATATTAATGAAGAAGTTCACTTTCATACAGATTTGCTTAAATATGCTTTCAGAACTATAAAATTACATAATTAAAGGCAAAGCTGAATCTAGAATCTGAGTCAGCTAATTCCTGCTTTATTTCTATTACCTCAACCTCTGTGAGCATTCTTGACTCTCTGGAGCACTTTACAGCAGAGGCAAGGGACACCACCGACCATGTTTACCTTTGCATTAGTTTGTAATTCATGATCCTAGAACAGCGATTTTCAACCAGTGAAATACCTGACTATTTGGTCAGGGGCACTGATCTCTTTTTCCCTTAGATTGTCAAATAAAAAAAATGACAATAGTCCAAACAACAATAGCCATCCAGTGTGAATGTCCTGTCTTGAACCATAAATATATAGCTTATATAATAGAGTTGCATGTTATTGGTCATATCACATAATAAAGTTGCAAGTGATTGGTTAATTCTTGGTACCAGAAATCCTTAGGTACAAGTATAGGCATCTGATGTTTTTACAAGTCACTTTGGACAAAAAGGGTAGGAATTAGTAGTAGTAGTAGTAGTAGTAGTAGTAGTAGTAGTAGTAGTAGTAGTAAATAAATCAAAATTATACCTATTTTTTTTTTGTCAGATCAGCAGAAAATATATTTTTGGTGTGCCACAACATTTTAGCGACTAGTTTAGTGTGCCATGAGATGAAAAAGGCTGAAAATCACTATCCTAGAATATTGATAAGTCCAGTTCACATTGTTACCACTTAACTATTTGTGCTCAATCTTTATGTTTCTCTTCCTTTCTTTATCATAAAATATATTGTACTCCCACTGGTGAGACATAAGAATTGGGAAAAATAACACCTGTGATCTCTTCCATTTTTAATATATCTCTCCTGATGTTCTCAGAAACCTATTTAAGGAATCTCATTTAATTGACATACTTGAACTAAATAATTCTATTTTTCTTTTTAATAGGATCAGAATTTGTCTATGAAAGTAAAGAAAAGGCCCGGAGTTCCTCTTATGTTTGTTATTCAGAACACCATAGTTTTGGACAAACCTTCTCCTAAAACAATTGCCTTTGTTAAAGCAATGGAGTCAGGTCAGCTTGTCTCAGTTCACGAGAAGCAGAGTATCAAGCAACTCAAAGAGGAACAGGGTTTAGTGAAAAACCCTGAACAGAGAAGAAGAAAAAAGCGTAAGAAAGTAAGTGGCCCCAATCCTCTTAGCTGTTTGAAGAAAAAGAAAAAGGCACAGGATACAAAATCATCTGCCTCTGAAAAGAAAAGAAAAAGAAAAAGAATCCGGAACAGATCAACCTCAAAAGTACTTTCTGAAAAGGAGAATGCAGAAGGATAAGGAATCCTTTGGATACTTTGAAAGACATTTAAATGTGAAAAGTAAATTTCTTTGTAAAACTGGAAGTACTTAGGATTAAAAAAAAACCTTATTTTTGTAAGTGGATATTGATCCATAGCCTCTGACTAAAATTATTTATAAATAAAAAACAAAACAGTTAATGGGTTTAGGAGAATGTTTCAGAGATTTTGGAGATTGTGCGTGGATGTCCAACTGTTGTCTGTCTCATCGTCACTCCTCACCCAGCAACATAGTACGGACATAGTTAAAGTAATCAGATAGTGTCAGCAGGCTTGTGGCAAAAAAAAATAGTTGCCCTCTTTCACATTCACAGAGGAAACTTCCTCTTTGGACTCACGTGGGGTTATGGAATTTATATTTCCAAATGATACGAAGATACTGCGCCCTTTTGATCCATCCATCATTGACTTTCTACCAGAAAGAGTGGAAGTTTTGCTTATATTGCTCAACCATTTTTCCTGTATAGTAATACATCCTAAATTCGGTATTTTTGTTATGACTATAAACTTATAATCCACTGAACCAAGTAGCATGCTATGATTGAATTTCTTACACTATTTTTTTGTTATTCCAGAAGTTCATAATGTCCTAATTTAGTATCTGACTTGATCTTTCCATGTATTTTAATAATTCTGTAAATGACCTCAAAAGTACAGTTTTCGTTATGATAGTATCAGGTCATTTCTTACCCCTGGAGATACTTCTGGAGCCTTCCGTCTTTTAATGTTGAAAGGTTTTCTGCTGAGCAGGTTGCTCAGCTATCACCCAGGTACTCCTTGCCCTTATCCAGATAATCTGCTTTTTCACTTCTGATTCCTAGAGTCTTCATTTTACTATTGCTTGGTTTTCTCTTTTGTTCTCATGAAGCAATGAGTGTGTAGGAAGTACATTTTTTTTTGAGACTCAACCAGTGTGTCAGCCCTCATATTTGTTGGACTGATAATCTAGCAAGATAAAGAATTCTTGGTTGAAAATCATTTCATTAAGTTTCCCTAGAGAACGTTTTAATTGTGAGAGGCAACCAATCGATGTTTCTCTCACATTGCTGTTTTTCTCCCTCTTTCTTCCTCCCTTCTCCTTTCTCTAAAAGTAAATAAATATATTTTAAAAAACATAGAGTTACCCCATATTATCCACCAGTTTCACTCCTAGGTATATACCCAAGAGAAATGAAAACTTGTGTCCACACAACATTTGTACACAAATTGACAGCAACATTATTCATAATACCAAAAAAGTAGAGACAACCCAAATGTCCATGAACTGATGAAAGGATGTGCCAAATGTATAGCCACACGATGGAATATTATTTGACAATGAAAAATGAACTGAATATGTCGCTACAGCAAGGATAAGCCTTGAAAACATGATGCTAAGTGAAATAAGATAGTCACAAGTGATCATGTGTGATTCCGTTTTATAAGAATGTCCAAAGTGGGCAAATCTATAGAGACAGTAGGTTAATATATGTCTAAGACTGGGGGAGGGGGGATGTAGGCTTAGCAGGGAAATAAAAAATTTCTAAAGTTTATTGTGATGGACGTACAACAATGAGAATATATAAAATTTGATTTGTACACTTTAAGTGGGTGAACTGTTATGTAAACTAACAGTAGGTATACAATACATATTCATGAATTATTTGTATAACCAAGGAGATTGAACAAAACATACTTCTGTGTTTTAGAAGTATTTCAATGGCTAAAGAAGAAATGGTGTGCAGTTGATTCTAGTTTCTTTAAAGAAAAAAAATTACTGATAAGCTAGTGGGTGCTGCAGTCTCATTCCTTTTTCTCCTGTGAATTAATCCCGAAGGTCTTACCAGCTCACTGTCCACTCTCTGATGAGGTCAGAAAGACACCATCTCTTCCCTTTAGCTAGCTTCCAAAGTCTAAACCTTCCAGCAGGTAGTAAATGCTGAAAGGGTAAGTCTTCATCACTTGGCACAACTATTTACAATGATGTTTTGTCCGACTTGATGTGAAACTGACCATCCCTATGTAATGAAATATTCTCAACTCCAAAGCAATTAATATGTAAATCTTTTATGTGGTAAGCAACATGAGTAGGTGCAGCTTAGCTACATGAAAAAAGTTCAGACTGACAGAGACCTCCACATTCAGGAAGAGCAGGGCCTCAAAGGAAACTCCCGAGGAATGGCATGAGTTGCAGAAGATCCGTGTGTTAACGCCTGCTGTCCAGATTTGCCGCCACTGAGAATGGTGACGAGCCCAGAGAGCTGGTCAACTTGACGGGCAACAGCCCTAATCGTGGCTGCTTCTGGGTTTTTATGTCTCATCATCACTTCCTGAAACAATGCATTTAGACATTTGGGTGGGCTGTCACTAGGCTTTTCTTTGGGTAAAGTTCAAAGATCTTGTTTTACTACACTGTTGTTTTCTTGTTGTGCTTGATGTCATTTCTGGCACCTAGGTGCTCATTAAGTGTTGAATGAGTGAGTGGGATGACATGCACGCTCTCATTTTCACCTGTGTCACAGGGTCTCAGCCTTTCTCAGGACTGTCACAGTGTCTCTTAGGTCTGACAAAATAGGGGCCATCTACCTTTGCTTGCCAATACAGCACACACACTGCTCAAAACTATTTCTTCAACACTTAGGCATTTGAAAGTAACCAGCAGTTAGGAAAAAAGAAAAGAATTGTACATTTTGGCAAAAAGAGGGAAATATTTAGAAATACATTGGTTGACAAAATCTGTATCGTAACTGAACGCAGGTCCAGCTGCCTGCCACTACGAAAGCCAGTACTTGACAGGCAGGTGCTGATGTAAAGGAAGGTGGTTTATCTGCAGATGCCAGCCATCTGGAAGCAGCAGGACTCATGTCTCAAAGCCCATCTCCACCTCTCAGTGGAGGCAGAGGTTTTTAAGAGGAGGAGAGGGGAACAGAACAAAGAGATCAAGAGAAGAGGTTGTAAAGTTCTCCACGTGCAGACTAGCCCACTCCCTTCCGATAAGGCAAGTGATGGTTTGCTGTGCATCATCCTGGTTTTAGTCATCCTGGATTCATGTCATCCAGGCTTTACTTCATCCAGGCTTCACGTTATCCTGGCTCCATGGTTGAAGGTCAGCAAATCTCCCAGAGCTGAGATGCCTGAAGGTAGAGGTCCATATCTTTTGAAGTTACTGTAGTGCCTAGGATTCTGACACAAATATGCTGTTCATCTACAAGCTACATATCAGAGTCTACACTTACAGAAACAATGCCAAAGGAATGGTGGGGTGGCTTACCATTTCCCACTGTTACAATTTTCTACTGTTATATCCTAACTGAAATACTGTTAACGCCGTCTGCCTCTAAAAGTTTTTTACTACATTTCTCACCATTCTCTTTTATGAGTTATTCTGATGGGGGTTATCTGAATATGTGTGTGCATGTATAGAGTGAGAGAGGCAAGAGATTGCATGCATGTACACTCTGTTGCCCACGAAACACATTATTTTTAGAACAAGTGTAGTTACAGTGCAAGGCTACCGACTGGGATTCCCCATCGACTCTGAAGCTGTTTCCCAGAGGCCATTGCCAATCCCCAGAGGACAGAGATACACTGTGTCTTTCCTTTCTATCTCCAGAAATAGGTGATTACAAGTGAGTCATTATCTGACCGCATTCGAAGACGCTGTAAGATTCAGTGTCACTCTATGTCATTGTCCTTTGTGCTGGTAGACATCCTGCTCTGACATCCTGAGAACACACCTCCCCTTCCTCCACTATCTCACTGCAATGAGAAATTGCTTTAGTTTTTCTGGATGTAACATCCTGTCCTCGTGAGTCTGGTCCCTATCATGTTCTAGCTAAACACACTGGACCTTCTGAGATTTTTTGGTGATTTTGGTAAAATGACAGAGGGAGAAGAAAGTGAGTCTGCTACAGCTGATAAAGGAAAAAAATCAGAACCGTCTCTACCTACAATCAGTTTGAGAAGCAGAAGGCTGTGGGACAGTAGTTCTTGGCCCTCACTGTGCACCAGAATCATGGGGAAGAGGGAGAAGGCAGATGCCCAAACCCCACCTGAGAGACTTTGATTTTTTCCATCTGGCGTTGGGTCCAGGCATTTTGTAATGTAAATGCTCCCCGGGTGTTTCTAACGTGCAGCTAGACTGAGAACCTTCGAGATAGAAAAGCCTTGGGTCTGGGAAGCAGGCAGTTCCAGGTGCAAATAACTGCCTGGGACTTCTCTCAGCCTCAGTTTTCTTAGGGGTAAAATAAGGTTAATTGTAAATAAGACAGTGTCTGGCACTTAGTACATGTTCAATAAATTGTCTACAGATTATAATGGAACACAATGCAGCCATTAAGACACAAATTTTAGAAGGGATACTTAATTCTCTAAGAAGGTAAGTGGTCCCTGACCTACATTTGCCCCGTGCCCTATCCCTTCTCCCCGCCACCATGACCCACCTCTGCAGGTGCGTACCTGGGCCCTATCTTCCTTTCCAGGGACATTATGACTCAGAGCACCCTTTCACAGTCATTGGTGGCAAATTTGTCTGTGTTATGATCTTTCAGAAAAATCAACTAAGAATCTCTAAGGGAGGTGCCTGGCCTTCTGAATATTTAAAAATTTCTCCACTTGATTTTAATATGAAGTCAGAGTTCTAAAGCAAAGCACTTAATGAAATAATGGACCTCAAACTTTGGGATGCATAAAAATAATTTGGAGATTTTTATTAAAATTCAAGATTTCTGGGTCTTATCTTCAGAGTCTGATCCTGTAGGTCTGGGTGGGGGCCCAGAACTTGCATTTTAAACAAGCCTCAGTGTCCAGGGCCAGCCAGCATCAGCTGGAGCTTTAGGAAGGCAAATTGGTGAGCCCTACCCTCAACTAATCAGAAACTCTTTTGGTTGGGGCTGAGGAACCTCTGTTTCAACAAGCTCTCCAGGTGGTCCAGGTGGTTCTTGGGAATTTAGGCACCTCACATCTAGGATGGAACAGAATGCTACAGGAAGATGGAAGGCAGCACCAGAAACGTGGGACCCCCACCACCACCACGTCAAAGGCCTGAAGGCAGGGCCTAAAAAGCCATCAGGAGCACCAAGAGCAGTAGAAGGGAAACTGGGTGCTCCAGGGAAACTCAGGTGCCTTTACCAAAAGGAGGGGGATCAATGTTGGGGAAAAGCAGAGCTATCCTACAGACATGGAGGGAATATGGCATGTCAGCATCAATTTTGAAGATGAAATAAAGTGACCCATGTAAAAATGTTTCTCAGTATCTGGCACAAAAATGAGTATTCAGTGAATTGTATCAATTTTTTTTTTGTATTAAAGCAGAACACTGTGGCACGCGGAATAAGAGTTTAGGTAATATAACCTGTAAGTTTCTGGGGTTGAAAATGACTAAAGAAATTTATGTGATACAGACAAACTTTATTTAATGCTTCATGAAGCAGATGGTCTGCATCAGAGAACCATAAAATGGGGTGAGGGCAGAACGCTTTCATAGAATAAAGAACAAGGAAGAGAAAGATAGAAAATGTGTGACTGGCTGGGTCCACATTGTCAAGTTTACTTGGAATGAGAAGGAAGAAGGAAAGAAGGAGACACCCAGAGCCGGCTGTGTGGCTGTGCACTGGCTGCCTGGGCAGACTTTGTCTCAGAGCAAGTAATGCACTTACAGGGGCGCAAGGGTTATGCAAGTTTTGGCTTGCTGATAAGGTGCCCCAGCCAGGCCCTGGCTCTCTCTCTTGGGCTTAGAAATGTATTTTGACATTAGGTTTTATGTTTATGTCTATGATCCATCTCAATTACTTTTTGTGTGTGGAATGAGGTAGGGGACCAATTGTGTTTTCTATATAGATACAGCCTAGTGTTACAGCAGCCTTTTAAGATGAAATGAACTTGGATCCTCTTTCTCACTTTGCACACTCCTCGAGGGCGGGGCCTTTATCTCACACTCTGCGGTATCTGAATTAAGTAGGCTTTGATTCGGCTCTGTAAACCAGGGAGGCGAAGGACAGTAGCTCGAACAAGTGTACCTGCTGGTATTCCTAAATAACAAACCATCCTCACACTCACTGGCTAAAGTCAGTGATCCTTTACCACTGTTTGCTGAGCTTTGGTTGATCTAAACTGGCTCCACTGGATACTTGTCAGGGCGTGGTGGCTGAGGCAGCTCTGCTTCTCCCAGAGCTCTGTGGTGTGACTGGGATGGCCCTCATCCACGCTGGCTTGGGGTGGGGGCTGGGTTAGCCAGAGTCATCCCTCTGGTAAAGGAAGAGGTGAAAAATAGGAAGTGGCAATGCTGGAGGTCTCAGAAGGCCCAGGCTCAGAGCTGTTGTTTTTGTCTACCCATGAAGGAGTCACATTTGCTCAGCCCAAGTCAGAGGGGTGGGGAGCACACTCTGCCCATGATGAGGCCATGGGAAGGATGTAGACACGGCGAGGAGTGAAGACTTACGGGCCATTGTTCCATCTACCACCAGCAGTGAGGAATTTATTTCGCTCATGTGAAAGTCCAGACACAGGCGGTCCAGGGCTGGTGTGGTCCACTGAATTCTTGGGAACTTGGGCTGCTCCTATTTCACTGCTCCTCGGTCATTGTTGTTCAAGCTCAGTGATGGGCTGAGGCCGTTTCTGTAGCTCTAGCCATGAGGTAGGATGAAGGGACAAAGTAGAAAGGAAATAAAGGGCCCACGCTGAATCTCATTTAAAAGAAGGTCTTAGAAGTCGCCACGTGATACTTCCACAACATGTGGCCACAGATGGTTGCAAGGGAGATTGAAAATATAATCTTTAGGCCAGTTAGACACATTCTTAGGTAAGTCAGGAGATCTATTACTAACAAAGAAGAGAAAAGTAGATATTGGGAACAAGAAAAGTAGTGATTTGTGTATATAGCCTTGTACAGAATATGGCTTTTATCAATAAATATTGCTTCTATTTGAAATTTTTTACATGCTCTAAAACAGTGGTTGTTATTTCTATGGGAAAAAGAGTAGTCATTCTTAATAATATAATAATAATAATTTATTTTTTAAAACTTAAGTAATTCAGTTTATTTAGCATTTTAAGTGCTTCTTTCAGGTCTCACAATTACAACTAAAAATTTTTTGCGTAAATAGCAGTATTCTCTCCACATCTCTAGATTTGACTCATTGGCTTCAACAGTGCAGGGCAGAGCAAAAGTAGGTTCACAGCTGTTCAAATGGGAAACAATGCCACAAATAATAACACAAGAATGAACTGTTTTATGCACTCAGCTGTCAACCTACTTTTGCCCCACTCTGTATTTGAATCAAGAGATTGAAACATACAATTCGAAACCACAACGAGGCACCACTTGATACACCACTTAAATGGTTAAATTAAAGTAATAAGCATGGCAAGGACGCGGAGCGATTGAAACTCTCATACGTTGCTGGTAGAAATGCAATATGAAAACCAAACTATTTTGGAAAACAGTTTGGCTCGCAAAGTTAAACATTCTTTGATGATAAGACCCGGTAATCTCACTCTGAAGTATTTCCCAAAGAGAAACACTGACCTATATCCCCACAAAAATCTGTAACCAAATGTCTGTAGCATCTTTATTCAGTCACTAAAAGCAGAAAACGAATAGTCCCTCTATGGGAGCAGAGATGAACAAATTCTGTTACATCCACACCACGGAATACTACTCAGCCACAAAAAGAAACACATTTCTGATACATGCAGCAAAATAAATAAATCTCAAAAGAACCATGCTAAGTGAAAGAAACTAAAACCTAAAGGTTGTAAACTATGTGACTTCATTCATATGACATTCTCGGAAAGGTGAGACTCTAGGGACAGAAACCAATCGGTGGCTGATAGGGGCTGGGGGTGAAATGGCACAAGGGAACATGTAGGGAAGAGAGAAATAGTCTTCATCCTGAGTGGGGTAGTAACCGTACACCTACATTTAGAACATTGTGTATATAAATTACATCCCCATAAACCTGATAAAAAAAAATTCTCTTTCTTTTACAAAAAAAGGCAACGTGGAAAAATGATTCTGATTTACAGTGGTGTTTGAATTTATTTTTTTTTTTTTAGATTAAGGACACCACAAAGCCAGTTATTTCTGAAGTGAAAGATTCATTTACAGCATGGAATTAAATCCAGCTTCCAAGAATGAATTACTCTTATATTTTCCGTTCTCGTTCAATATCTGCAACTGCTCACTGTGAAACACATAAATCTATTTAGGAAAACGCCTCCCTCTCAGCATTGTTTAAGGAGAGTGGCTCCATTATGGTCCCCTGGGTACCGAGGGGCTGACAAAAATTGGTTTTGTGATGCAAAATGGCATATCCTGGAGTCACAGAGATGATAGGAGAAAACTTTGTAATTGCTCTGTGCTGGTAAAAGATTAATAACGGCTCTCGCAGACTGAAGATACAGTCCTTTGCTTTCATTACCACCCGGGCTTGCTGTGCACTAGAACCAAAGATTTCCTGGAGGAGGGCTGAGGAAACCATGGAGTGAAGAAATGGATCCTGCTGAGGGGTACACGAGGTGACAGGATGGGCGGAGGGGATGGACAGGTACAGGAGGGTGTGACATGTGGACAGACATGTTAAGGGACACCTCAGGGTACCTTAGAAGTCACACGGCTTGTGAAGAAGAGGTAGTTCTAAAACTGAGACAGGAAAGAGGGAAGAGAGAGGTCTCCGCACAGATGGAAGAGCCAAGCACTGAAGTGTGGAAAGTTCCAGAATGGACAGAGGTGTGTGGCCGTGGACGAGGCCAGTGTGTTGGAGAGGGCAGGCAGGAGTCAGGCCCGTGAGTCCCTGTGGATCTTCCCCTCTGCGGACCTGCAGGCTGTGGAGAGCCCTTGTGAGTGGTCCAGTGATGTCCAAACCTCAAATATATCATGTTGGTAGCTCTGGGGAGTGTGAGAGGCTGTGTAGAATAAGAGACAGGGGTGAATGGTGGAGATTTGTCACCTATTTAGGGACTGTCACTGTAGTCCAGGTGAGGGATGATGATGGCCTGAAATGAGAGGCAGTAGCCATAGGGATGGGGAGGAACAATTTCGAGAGATGTAGTAATGCCCTCAGGATAAGGTTCTGAGAAAGATGTAGGACCTAGAATAAGGTTCATTTTTCAAAAAAAATATGACTTCAAAAGCTGTATTATCAGCTGGCTGCAGCTTACTTCTGTAGCTTCATCTATTGGCCCCGACTCCTGGTTTCATGCCCTTGTATCCTGCCTTAGGTCTTTTTATTGCCTTCATTCTCAGACAGGATCTCTAGGAAAGGTCAGAAAAAAGGGTCCAGCAATTTGTTTAAGCTTATGGGGAAAGACCTAGGGTTGGGGATGCAGGTCAGTCCTTTGTCAGGTGCCACTTCTGGATTCAGGGGTGGGGGGGCAGCTCACAGTGACAGAGTATGTGACTGTATTTCTCATGGAGAAGAGAGGTGCTATTAGCAGGACAAGGTCAAAGAGACCAGTCAGGAAAACACACACACATTAGAAAAAGGGAATCCATTATATGTTCCAAATTTCCACAATAGGTGGGGTTTTGAATTGGCATAAGATGGTATTAATTAGCATCATGTTACTACAAAGTTAAAGAAATGACTAGGTTTGGAATCCCAGGATGCTACTGCATCGGGCGCCACCTGGTGGCATATGTCTGTTCTGTGTTAGTATCTCTCTGGGCGGTTATTTATCATCCGAACTGGTACAGTTTTGTCTGGGATAAATGCTACACTAGACTAATCCTAGGGTGACAGGTATAAACCAGGATGGTCCCAGGCACACTGGAGCATGGTCACATTAACTCTGGGCCTGTGTCTGGCTGAGACTTCCAGGAATTTCTGCTTAGCTGACATTTGCTTCCTTGGTCTGATTCTGAAACATGGGGCCAGGCTCATGAGGACCCATCCTCTGCATCCTTGTCACCTGAGATGGGTGGCTTCCATTATTTTCTACTATACCTTCTCCTCCATTCCTCCATCACACGAGCCTGACTTTTCGGGGTGAGCAGAAAGCAAGATCAATGACCATTTGCCTTATATCTAAATTGTCATCATTGAGCTTGTATTTTACTATATTTATGGATAATCAAGAAAAAATAGCAGAAAATTGCAGATGGTGGCAAAAATAATCTTGTTTGTATCTTAAAGCATCCCGTACGGAGCTCCTTCAGTTCCTGCCATATAGTGTCATCTGTGTCATTCTCTGTCATTAGACTCTGAGCCTCAGGGGGACGAGGGCCATGTCTCATTTATCTTGGTCTCATCCCTTCTTATCACAGTTCTGGGGCCTTGTCAGGCACTCTTCAATTAAACTGACGTCTAACACCAAGTTAAACGGCTGTTCATCTCAGCCGCAGAGTTAAAGAATTATTTCCGTGGATAACTTACCCACATTTATTTGCATCCTCAAAAGAGAGTCAGTGGTAGACCCGAATACATTGCATGAGCGTGAAACCATTTAACCCACTGCTTTTCTTGTTAGTGATCATAACAGGTAAACACGGGCACGCCCACCTCACAAGAGCATGGGGTTTATTTTCTAGTGGCACTTAACTCCCGAGGAGCAAGCAAGCGAAATGAGCTGTTATGATTTATCAGGTGGCCTCACAGCCAAAACTGCGATTTTTGTAACACTTTTCACAACATTAGGCAGTAGGGGTGTGCTGGTAAATGTTTAGCAGTCATGTCCCCTGGGGTGGGGAAGGCTGCTTTGCTGGGCCTGCCAATTTTTTCATGGTGTAAATACTCCTGCGCTGGCTGAGTCTAAACTTCCAATGGGATGTCACCAAACAAGGCACTGGAAAGAGATGTGAGCAACTGTTGAGGTCAGTGCAGACCTGACCTGGGCCTGGGCTCATGTCTCCTTTTGGTATTTATTTGTCCAACGTATTTATTGAGCACCTACTGTATTGTATAGAGAACAAACGAGACAAAGATCCCTATATTTGTGGGCCTTAACTTCTTTGGGGGAGGTAGAGATAGAAGATGAACAGAAAACATACTTAACAAATAAGTTTTGTAATATATTGGAAGGTGATGAGTGCTAGAAAAATATAAATAGATACACAAGGACAAGGGAGACTGAAGATGGAGGAGAGGGTGTAATTTTTAATGGGATGGTCAGAGGAGACTGGTCTGAGAAGATGACGTTGGAGCAGAGATTTGAAGGAGGTGAGGAAGCAATGTCTAGGACAGGAGTGCTCTGGGCAGGGGGAACAGCCGTGCAAGGCTCTGAGCTGGGAGGCCACTTGGCTTGTTCAAGGAACTGCTGGGAAGGCAATGTGACTAGATGAGACCAGGGGGGTGGGGGGGGAGGGAGAGAGACTGGCTGACTCTGGGTGGAAAGAGAGTCACAGGAGAGAGTGCTGGCATAAAAAGAAGGAGGGTAGGCCTCACAGAATATTATGAGACCTCTGGGTTTCACTCAGAGGAGATGGAGAGCATTGCAGGCAGAGCAGATGGTGACGTCATTTGTTTAGGTGTTAAAAGCATTGCCTTTATTTTTTAAAAGTATTGCCCTGGCTTCCATGTTGAGAATATACTCTAGCTGGGGGACCACTCTGGACGTGGTGAGTAGTCTTTCTCTGGATGCATGCTGAAGGCAGAGCCGTGGAGGACTGCTCACCAATCGGATGTAGGGTTGCATTTGTTTGCCGGTGTTGCCATACAAAAGTGTTGCAAACTGGGTGGTTTAAAGCAACAGAAATGTATTGTCTCCTAGCTCTGGAGACTGGAAGTCTGAAATCAAGGTGCTGGCAGGGCCATGCTTCCTCTGAAATGTGTCAGGGAGTGTCCTTCCTCGCCTCTTCCTAGCTCCTGATGGTTTGCCAGCAATCCTTGGCGTTCCTTGGCTCACAGCTGTAGCCCTCCATCATCACTTGGTGCTCTTCCCTCCTGTGCCTGTGTCTCTTTTCCTCTTGTAAGGACACCATTCATATTGGATTAAGGGCCCACCCTGCTCCAGTATGACCTCATTTCAATTTAATTACATCTGTGGTGACCACATTTCCAAATAATGTCCCATTCTGAGGTGCGGGGGACCAGGATTTCAGCACATCTTTTGTGGGCCATGATTCAACCCAGAACAGGGCGGAGGTCACCACGACTCTAAGGTTTTTGCCTGGGCCATTGGCAGGACAGAGTTGTCATCAGGCAGAGTAGGGGGGCTGCTGAGGAAGCAGGTTTCCGGGGGAAGATCAGGATTTCCAAAGAACTGCAAGTCACACCCACATAAGTGCAGAGAGAAACTAAATTCTTGTACATGTATATGGATTAAGGCAAAATCACCCCGAAAGTGACTGCTCTCATACGAAAACCACATTATAGATTCTAACAATTTATTCAGCTCTGTAGATACAGACTTTTACATTATTTAAGTCAATGGGAAGTTAAAAATATTGCATTTCAGCCCTGGCTGGTGTGGCTCCATGGACTGAGTGCTGGCCTATGAACCAAGGGGTCTCTAGTTCGATTCCTAGTCAGGGCACATGCCTGGGTTGCAGACCAAATCCCTAGTAGGGGGCACACAAGAGGCAACCACACATTGATGTTTCTCTCCCTTACTTCCTCCCTCCCTTCCCCTCTCTCTAAAAATTAAATAAATAAAATCTTTCAGAAAAATTGCATTTTAATTTTGTGAGAAGCTTTTTTTTTTTTTTTTTTGCAAATTCAACTTTAGTTCACAGATAGTTTGGGTGCTGAGGAGGAAAAGCTCTTTGAAAACCTAAAAAAGCTTTCTGATCTCTTTAGAAAGGCAGGGATGGCTCTTCGGGAATGAGTCTAAGCAAACATTCACTTCATTATGTAAATCAGGTGTAGGCATCTGAGCCATTATAACATTTCAGTTGAGGCACACCATGCCTCCTCGCACAACCACAAGAAGAACAACAAATATAAAACAAAAAAACAACCAGAACTGGCAGAAAATCAAACTGTATGGAAGTCCAACAACCAAAGAGTTAAAAAAGAAACACTCGTACCAGTAGGAGGGGTGGAGAGGACTCACAGCAAGGCGACGGCAGGCAGCGGCTGGCAGACTGGGCAAGGCGGTGGATTGTGGACTGGACAGTCCCACATTCCTGTGCAGACAAACCAGGAGGAACAACTGGGGAGCGAGACAGACCCCACAACCCAGGGTCCCAGTGCGGGGAAGTAAAGCCTCAAACCTCTGATTGAAAATCCCTGTGGGGGTTGAGGCAGTGGCGGCAGGAGAAACTCCCAGCCTCACAGGAGAGCTAGTTGGAGAGACCCACAGGGTCCTGGAATGTACACAAACCCACCCACCTGGGATCAGCACCAGAAGGGCACAATTTGCTTGTGGGTAGCGGGGGAAGTGACCGAAAACCGGCAGAGAGCAGAGCAAATGGCACTCTTCCCTCTTGGACCCTCCCCCACGTACAGCATCACAACGCAGCGATGTGGGTTGCCCTGCCCTGGAGAACACCTAAGGCTCTGCCCCTTACTATGTAACAGGCACACTGAGACAAAAAAAATGGCCCAAAATGAAAGGACAGATCAAAGCTCCAGAAAAAATACAACTAAACGATGAAGAGATAGCCAACCTATCAGATGCACAGTTCAAAACACTGGTAATCAGGATGCTCACAGAACTGGTTGAATTTGGTCACAAATTAGAGGAGAAAATGAAGGTTATGCTAAATGAAATAAAGGCAAATATACAAGGAACCAACAGTGACAGGAAAGAAACTGGGACTCAAATCAACAGTGTGGACCAGAAGGAAGAAACAAACATTCAACCAGAACAGATTGAAGAAACAAGAATTCAAAAAAATGAGAGGCTTAGGAATCTCTGGGACATCTTTAAACATTCCAACATCCAAATCATAGGGGTACCAAAAGGAGAAGAGGAAGAGCAAGAAATTGAAAATTTATTTGAACAAATAATGAAGGAGAACTTCCCCAATCTGGCAAAGGAAATAGAATTCTAGGAAGTCCATGAAGCTCAGAGAGTCCCAAGTTGGACCCAAGGAGGAACACGCCAAGGCACATCATAATTACATTAGCCAAGATTAAAGATAAGGAATCTTAAAAGCAGCAGAGAAAGGAAACAGTTACCTACAAAGGAGTACCCATCAGACTGTCAGCTGATTTCTCAAAAGAAACCTTACAGGCGAGAAGGGGCTGGCAAGAAGTATTCCAAGTCATGAAAGGCAAGGACCTACATCCAAAATTACTCTATCCAGCTTTCATTTAGAATGGAAGGGCAGATAAAGTGCTTCCCAGATAAGGTCAAGTTAAAGGGGTTCATCATCACCCAGCCCTTATTATATGAAATGTTAAAGGGACTTATCCAAGAAAAAGAAGATTAAAAAATATGAACAGTAAAATGACAACAAACTCACAGTTATTAACAACTGAACCTAAAACAAAAACAAACTAAGCAAACAGCTAGAACAGGAACAGAATCACAGAAATGGAGATCACATGGAGGGTTATCAGCAGGGGAGAGAGGGGGAAAAGGTATAGAGAATAAGCATAAATGGTAGGTAGAAGATAGACAGGGGGAGGTTAAGGATAGCATAGGAAATGTAGAAGCCAAAGAACATATCTATGACCCATGGACATGAATTAAAGGGAGGGGAATGCGGGTGCGAGGGGGTGTGCAGGGGAGAGGGGAATAAAGAGGAGGGGATGAGACAACTGTAGTAACATAATCAATAACATATATTTTAAAAAGACTCGGAATAATTGGAACTAGATAGAGGTGGTGGTTGAACAACACTTTGGATGTATTAAATGCCACTAAATGGTATACCAAAAAAAGAAAAAAATCAGTTGAAAGCTCCTCGATGTTACTAGTTTGAACTGGTTTCAACTTTCCTCTTTCTTGGCGCACCTGGGCACATTGTTGCTGTTTCAGGGATTATTTGATTAGACAGACTGAAACCAACTCAGACGGACATAGACGAAGGGCAGATACAATGGAAGGCCGCAAGACCATGTCCCCAAATCCTAGGGAAGGGAGGGAAGCTGAGCTTCCTGAAGATCAGGAGTCGGGTGTGCAGCTCTGAGGTAGCCACGGACCTGTAGCTTCGTGCCTTTCTCTCTGGGGCGTTAAGATCTATTGTTCCTGTGTACTTGCTTCACTTTTTCTCTCCCAGATGACCTGTGGCCTCCGTTCTGCTTGCCGGCGCCACCTCCCTCTTCATTCAGAGGTGCCCTCAGCCTCCCCCCAAGTTTACACTGCTTTGCGAAGCCAAGGCTGACTGTGGGTAAATCCATACCCCTCTGAACCCAAATGCAAACTGTTGCAAGAGGGCATCCGATTAGCCCAGGGTCTGAAATTGTTCACCACTGGTCTAATCAGCTGCATAAGAGGGAAAAGGTCACATTCACTCACTTTAGTGAGTAGATGCAACAAATGCTGATTGAGAGCTTACCACGTGCCGCTTGCTCAATAGGTTATATGGCTACTGCAGGGAGCAAAATCCCCACTTTGAATGAAGCTTAAAATCCACCCGCATTATGAAACAGTGCCTGCGGCCTGCCCTGGGTACACTCGTAGGAACGCCTTGGTGTTGAAGAACGGTGGACAGGCATCATAAAGGAATATTCCATGTTGGGGTCTGCCAACATTAAAGCTGTCACATCTCTCCCAGCTAGGTCACACTTTTTGATTCTTCTGACTGTAATTGCAGTAAAGGGATTCTCCTTTCCTTTATTTCCTACCAAAAGCCAAACAATACACTGCTTTTATCTGTTTGCCAGGAGGTGAGACTTTTTAACCCTTCACCAAGTCCTGCCCCAGGCTGAGGTAATAATGCTCTTTGTGATGGGAGTGGGCCGGGGGGTGTGTTCCTGTCTACAGTCCACCGCTCCTCAGCCAACCAGGTGGTTGTTCCATCACATAATCATAACAATAATGGCCAACCTTTTCGGGGGGGTTTACATTGTTCTGCAGTGGTCTAAGCCCTGTATGTGCTTTATCTCATTTAATCCTTACAACTTCCAGGGGAAGGTTCTCATTTTACAGATGAGGAAACCGAGAGAGGTGAAGTGACTTGCTCAAGGTCTCTCAGCTGTCAGGTGGGGAGCCAGGATATGAACCTAGAGCCTGTGGAATAGTCACTAAATTACAGGCTCTCTGAGGCACTCCTGGTGATGGTCACATCTGGGGCTTTGAACTACTTTTCATGACTTCCCTGGGAGAGAAATAAGTCCATGGAGATTCTCAGTCACAACTTTCTCAACCTTATTTGGGTGCAAGGTGACAGGCACTCTGATCTGTGGAAACACATACTTCAAATGTATAAGAAAGCAATATTTTTTAAAGAGCCCCAAGCAGAGGACTTGGGGAGTTACAAGCTCTTTTCCCTTCTCAGGCTTTTGTAAAGAACACAGCAGCCTTTAGGGTTAGACACTTTGTTCAGTATTGCCCCCCAAGCTCGCCCAGCGAGCACGCGGTGAAACCAGGGTCTGAACGTAGAGCCTGCAGTCCTAACCACTAAATTACATGGTCCTGAAGGTACTTGTAGTGGTGGCAATGGTAGAGAATCCTCAGAGACCACACAGGAGCTGTGGCCTCTTAACACCACCTTCTTTCTGCTGGAAGGAAAATCTTTGATGGTGTCATATTGTGGTGGTGGGGGGCGGGGTATTGGGGCCTCAGACCCATTATAGTGGACTTTCCAAAGGGTGTCTGCTAAAATCCTTCAAGTCCAGTCCTTATAAAGCATCCTATGAACATCCATCCCCTTATGCCGAGCTGATTATTCCTTCCTATGTTCCACGATGTCCCTTGGACATATTTTCATTCAAGTATGCAGTTCTCTCACTCTGATAGTCTTACTTTTTGAATTTATGGTCTGTGCTTTTCTCTTTTCTGTTAACTGCTAAATCCCTAATACCTAATTACTGTCTTATTGTCTGTGGGAGAAAAGAAAGAAAAGAAGGGAAGAGAAGGGAGAGGTGGAAAGAAAAGGCAGACACGCCAGTACTTTACTGACAATCATCTGTGGCTTATTCTGAAAACTCTGTCTGTCTGTCTGTCTGAAACTTCTCAATTTTTGTGCCTATTTCTGGCACCAAAACGTCCAGAGCTATTTCATGTCAACAAAGAAGAAATTTGACGTCTTTGTAGTATCATTTTATGACGTGCACTGAGTCCAAATCCAGTTATTATTGGGTATTCTTGTTCATGCTGCAAATTCTCTCCCTCTTTCTCTCTTCAGCATCGAGTAACCAGCAGTTACCAGCTGATGCATCTTGTATTCTATCTACGATTTACAGAGGCCGAATTGAATTTCAGTTCAGGGTAGTCTGCCATTTGGTTTGCCCATAAAATATCTAGTTAGCAGAAGTAGAGTTTATTGAGCTGATCATAAATGTACTAATGGAATTTACTTTAAAAGACATTCATCTTTTTATAAACAAAGCTATGTACTTTAGGAGCATACCTTTATCTTCATCATAATTTAAGTTTAGGTTGGCAATAAAATAGGCTAAGTTTAGTGATGCACAGACCCAGAGCTATTGAAGAATGGAAGTTTCATTAGTCAGCACACTGAAGGTTGCTAGTGAGAAAACGGGCTGTAGAAAGGCAGACTTTATTGGGTCACATAACTGCCAAGTCCAGGGTGAGATTTAGCTGCAGACTCAGCTGCGTCCAGGTACTCGATTTCATTCAGGTGACTCTCCTACTCCCTCTCTCAGTTCTGCTGTAGTTAATTCTGCTTTTACTCTCGGGTAGGTGTCCTCCACCTGGTGGCCTCCCAGAAGCTGCAGTTTCAAGGACCAGTAAAGGAACTGCCTCTCCCTTTTGCTGCAGCCAGAGTTCCAGGAATGTGTATGTCCTGAACCAGTGATGGAGGCCAAGACTCCATGTGGTTGTGATTGACGGGTAGCTCTTGGGCACATGCCCAACTCTGGCTCTGGAAATGGAGGTAACTCCATTGGAACCACATGGACAGAAAATAGCGAAGAGGGGTTTCCCACGGCAAACTGCAACACTGTTATCAGAAGAAAGACGAATGATAGCTGGCGGGCCGTTACTGATATCTGTGCGTTAGAGTTCAATTAAATTTTCGCTTGGATTATTTTTTAAATTCTCATTAGCATTTGTATAAAAATACTCTATAATTACTGTCAATTCTCAGGACAGTCAATTGCTCTTTTACTATCATCATATGAAGACCATACTTACCTTCCAAATGAAGAACTTTGCAACTTCATTCACTGCTGCTCACGCTCTTCATTTCCTTCCTCTGACTTTAGTGCAGTGATGAAGTGATAAGAAATGGGTATAATTTGAGGGAGTACCATGACAAATGCATTTGCTTTTCTGTAGGATTACATACTAGAGAAAAACTCTTGAAAATTCACTTTCTCCCCAGTCAACTTTAGAAAGTATGTCGCAAAGAATTTTAAATGTGTAGGTCTTAAAATCTGAACCAGAAAATAAAGAACTCTGTGTGGTCTTGTGAGTAGAAATTATGTAACATGGAGAATTTTAGGAATTTCTGGGTGGCAGAAATAGTTATTTTATTTTTGTCTTTTCCCCTTTAGATCTCTTAGTATTTGCTTAATACATTTCAGTGCTCCCATACTGCACGTGCATATGTTTAAGATTGCTACACCTTCTTGCTGAATGAACCTCTTCATCATTACATAGTGGCCCTCTCTGTGTCTGTTTCAAAATCACTTTTGGCTGGTAGTCTATTTTGTCTGATTTGGTTGCCATTTGCATGGAATATTTTTCCATGTCTTCCCTCTGAGCTGAGTGTGCTGAAGTATTTCTTGTGAGTCGGGTCTTGTTTTTTTCTAATCCTTCCAGCCACTCTGTGCCTTTTGATTGGTGAATTCAATCGATTTGCATTTTGAGTTATTGTTGATATGTAAGAATCTACTAATGCCATCTTGTTCATTGCTTCTTGGTTATTTTGTATCTCCATTGGTGTTCCCCACGTTGTTTCTGTGTCCCTTTGTACACTGGTTATTTTCCGTGGTGGTGTGCTCTGTTTCCCTGTTTCTCTTTGTGCACCTACCCCAGGACCGTGCTTTCTGGTGACTGTGAGGGTTACATGAGACATCTCGTTGATGAAACAGTTCATTTTAAACTGATAGCAACTTGAATATGTCTAAAAAGCTTCACACTTTTCATCCCCCTTCTATTATTTTGAAATCATTTTTTAACACTTTATCTTGTGTAGTAGTTACAATTATAGTAACCATAATTAATGGTAACATTCTTTTCCTTTGACCTTTATGCTGTTGTGAAGTGGTTGACATAGCACTCTATTACCGGATTCGAGTTTTTGAAATTTAACTGTGTAATTTACCTGTACCAGTGTATTGTATACTTTTATATGTCTGTATGACATTGATTCGTGTCTATTCATTCCCGCTTGAAGAACAGCTTTCAGCAGCTCTTGCAAGGCGGATCTCGTGGTGATGAGCTCCCTCTGCATTTTTGCCTCTCTAAGAAAGTTTTTATTTCTTCTTCATAGCTGAAGGATTAACTTTGTCAGAGAGAGTATTCCTGGCAGACAATTCTTTTTTTTCATCCGACCCTTCAGATATGCACTCTCCTCTCTCTTGGATGTCTGATTCTCCCCCTGGTTTGGGAAGTTCTCGACTTCAATTTCTTCAAATCCGTATCTGCTCTCTTCTCCTGATTTTTCCCTTCTGAACTCTGATTATTCTAATATGTGCTCTTTAATGGTGCCCCATAGATTAAGGAGACTTTCTTTGCTCTTCTTTGTTCTTTTTCCTTTGTTCTGCTTTAACTGGACTATTTTTAAATCCCTTTTCTCTAACTCACTTATTCTGTGTTCCCTTTGCTTTACTCTACTACAGGTGCTGTTGGAGAGAAACGGGTTTCTTCAGAGTGTCCTGTGTCGTGGGGGTAGCCAGGTCCCCACTTGTCACTCTTCTTTCCCCCTGTGGGAGAGGCTGCTGCCTCCTGGTAGTTCAACCCCATGCAGTGTTGCCTTGAGGGCGTGTGTGTGTGTGTGTGTGTGTGTGTGTGTGTGTGTGGCAGCAGAACTGGTAACACTCTTATCTCTGCTACATGCAAACCTTGTTTTTCTCTGGTGAGGTGCTGGCGTCTCTTTGAGGTACTGATTTAATTTCCTTTGGATATATACCCGGATGAGGCATTGCTGGATCACACGGTAGCTCTACTTTTAGTTTTTTGAGGAACCTCCATATTATTTCCCATAATGGTTGTGGAAGTTTACATTCCCAACAGTATACAAGGGTTCCCTTCTCTACACATCTCCACATCCTCAGCTTAAGTACCCAAGTACTCTGCACCTGACACAGTCCTGGTATATAGTAGTTATTTAATGTTTGCTGAATGACTGTGCAATGAAAGAAACCTTGCTAAATGTCACCCTGCGAAGTTGTTCTGGTGATGCTGCTATATTTTATAACATTGACATTTTTTTCTTAAATAAGAAATTTGCCTGTGGAGCCAGTGCTGAATTTTTTAGGATACTTTTGGCCCCTAGAGGGAGCTCCAGCCTCCGTTAGAGGTCTCATCAGTGCTCTTGTCCAGTGTTTTCTCGTTCCATGCCCAAGAGTAGAATTGAGAGAATCTGTTAAGAGCAAAAACATTTACTGGACATGTTTCTAGGAGTGTGGGTCTCTCTCTCAATCATACAGCCATAGAAAGACGAGTTCAGGGCTGTTCATCTTTGCAGCTGCCTCTGTTGGGAAGGCCTTGAGTTGTTAGACGTAGTCATCCATTAGCAGGTATTAATTTGGATGTTTGGAGGTACTGGGCGCAGCCCTAGGGACTGGGATGCAGCCGTAAAGACGTGGTAGGAGACCACTGGTTCCTGACAAGCACACCTTCTTGCATTGTACCTGTTCAGCCTTAGTCCTTACAGAGAAACCAGATACAGGTCCATCTGCGGCAAGCTTGCTGGTTCCATAACCTCCCAGGACACTCAGGGAATCTGGGCCATTACCACCCTGTAAAGGGTGGTGTATTAAATATAAATCATCATTGTATTAATGTGAGACCAGTGCCTCCCTGCCCCTGCCCCAATTTCCCATGAACAAACCTGAATGGCCAAGAGTAGGAATCCAATTGAACAGCTCATCTATAGGTCAGATAATAGGGTAGCCTGGGTAGCCTGGTGTGGGAATTTTGCCCAACAGGGACCAATCCTTGGGACCAATGAGAGACCAATCATTAACTTGGACCCTCAGATTCTTTTTCCTTCGAATGTGACTGCAAGATGTGAAGATAATCAGTGTGTTGGCAATGGGAGGGTTATATACCCCAGGGGAAGTTGGTGCCACAAGGGAGCAAGAACTTTGAGTAAGCAGAATATAGAGAGGATGATCGTACCAAAAGCACCTATATCATTCAGGGGTCAAAGGGTTAACTGAGGTCATGCACGTAAAATATGTAGCACGGTGCTAAAATACATGGCTCTTATTTTTCCCACTTCACAGATGAGGAAATTGAGTGCATTAGAGTTCTCCAGAGAAACAGAACGTATGATCTATAAAAAGAGATTTATTAAAAGCAATTGGGTCACATGAAAATGGAGGCAAAAAAGTCCCCTGATCTGCTATCTGCAAGTGAGAAACCCAGGAGAGCCCATGGGCAGCTCCAGGCTTAGTGCAAGGTCTCGGAATCAGAAGAGTCCGTGGTAGGAGAACCAGTCCGAGTGTAGGAGGAGAAGACCCCCGTCTCATCTAGAGAGCAGGTAGAGAGAGTGAAGTCTCTGTTACTCCACATTAGGGGGGGCAATCTGCTTTACTTAGTCTACCAACTCAAATGTTCATCTCATCCAGAAACACCCTCATAGACACAGACAGATTGAACTTTCACCAAATATCTGCACACCACATGGCCTAGCTAATCTGACATACAACATTAACCGTCACACTGAAACCCAGAGAGTTCAAGAAACTTGCCCGTGGGTGAAGCGACAACAACCGGCACACCTGAGAGGAGGAGCCAAGTTTCTCAATGAAAGTAGCTTTCTGAGCATGGGTAGAGCAAGGGCCAGGAATACAGTCACTGAAGCAGGACAGGGTTAAACTGTGGAGAGGCCATTTGCAAGAAGATGCACCCCATCAGCTGTGGGCATTCCTAATCCTCTGCAGAGGAATTTGACTTTTGGAAATAACCTAATTTCTAATCAGTTTTGGAGAAAAGATATTTTGGGGGAAAAAAATCAAAAGGCAAATTATAATAATATTTTTTGTTCTCTTGTGTGCTTTTGAAACTTGTTCTGAAGATCATTTGAAATTTGGGAGGGATTCTATGCAGTGGCAGGATTATTAGAAAAATGTACTGTTTCCTAAGGTGCTACTTTGAACAAGATTCACTTGGGGGCTCTCATATATGCGTATTTATTTTCTGAACATCTAATGTGTGGGGATTCAGTGACGAATGAGGTAGTCTCCCCTCGTGATCTGATGATCCGCCTGGGGAAAAAGACACGTAAAGAGCACATTTTATTCCATTAAGATTAGTGTCATAGTCTTTCCAGTCATAAAGTCCTTTGGTTGTATAACATATAACATCAATATGAATTTTTTTTTGGCACAAAGCAAGGTATAACTATAAAAGAGTAAATAAATTATTTACAAATAATTTTAAAATATTCATTGTACCTGGGGGCTTTCAGAAAAGCTGGATGGGGAAGTGACATTTGAAATAAGACCCACAGTGGCCTAATAGAGACGGATGCCAGCGACAAGGAGCCCGTCAGCAGACCAAGGACATAAAGAAGCACCGGCCTTCCGTGGTGCCTGTATGTACAGTGCTGTGCCTCTGCAAGTGCTGACCGTCCTATTTAATCGCGCCCACTCAGGTAGAAAAAGCCTTTTGAAGCTTCATTATAAAGTAGGCACA
This sequence comes from Macrotus californicus, assembly GCA_007922815.1. Classification (NCBI taxonomy): domain Eukaryota; kingdom Metazoa; phylum Chordata; class Mammalia; order Chiroptera; family Phyllostomidae; genus Macrotus; species Macrotus californicus. The sequence continues at coordinate 31,130 of VMDR010005551.1, forward strand.
GTTGGCCAACTTAAAGAATAAATGAATGTAGCATAAACTATCAAATAAGCCAGTTAAATTTATGTTGCTTGTGCTAAAGCTTTGCAAGGTCAGATCAGGGCCCAGGAGCCTTGGTTTCCTGCTCCTGGGCCATTTCATTAAGTCCTCTCTAAGGATTAGGCCGCAGATGGAAGGGAATTAACACCCTCCTAGATTAGGCATTCAGTGTTTGCTCAAGATTAACTGCCTTTTAGTGTTACTTCTCTGACTGTTTTCAGGCCCCTCTTGGAGTCACAAGGACAGGACTAAAACAGAGCTGGGCTACTCTTTTCCTCATTCTCGCCTCGTTAGCCTTGGGCATCCCCACAGCAGCAGACTGGCTCCTGTAGTGACCTAGCGGCAGCGTGGTCCGTGCACCTGCTGCCCGTGCCGATTCCTGGCCCCACCAAACCATCTGGGAAAAATACCTTTGTAGGTGAGGCCCAGCAGGTACAATTTTAACAAGCACCCCATGTGATTATATTTTTTCTCACGTGAAAGGTTTTATTTTAGTCATTGTCTCGTGGAAAATCCACACAGTCACCGCCAATAAAGTCCCTGAGCAATCTTTGTTCCTCTGTCACCCATCCTCCAGCCACTCTGTGCCAGCACCCACGTTGGCCTTTGCAGGGCCCCAGCTTGCTTCGTTCTGTTCTGGCGTTCCTTTTGCCGTTTTCCTGAGGTCTTCTTCTCATACAGGCTGTGTCTTGCAAGCTTACGTTTGGGTTCCTTTTTCTGTGCATAATCCACGGAATCATAAACCATGTCAAAGCCAGCTGTCTTGCCACCACCAGAATGGGTTCTGAATCCAGACACAAAGATGGCATCTGGTATGGTACATTTTGGCTAGTGTCCCCGAGTTTCTGTCTTAGGTACTGTTGCCTCGCCAGGGTGAAGGATGTCAACGATTATGTCCACTGTCGTAGTCTGTTGGTCATGAACTTCCCGGCCCAGATACTTACTGGGTTGTGTTGATGATGGTGGCCAATCTTCAACCCGCTGGGGAGGAAAAGATTGTGATTCTTAAGTATCTTAAATACAAGATCCATTAAGAAATATAAAAGAGATTCTTATAGATTCTTTCTGTAGTTGCTGGTTTCCTGGGACTTGGCTATTTGGCAGCCCCTCACCTCAGGCCTCTCCTCACATGACAGCCCAATGGCATGAGTCTTAGTAACCTTGTCTTATAAATGACCAGACTGGTTGCACCGGGTTGAATGTGGCTCTCAGGCCTTCAGCACTGCAGGGTCTAATCGGAGGGGGTGCAATGATCGGTCTAAATGCCTTGCCTGCGGAGGAAGCGCATGGCTGAAATTCCCGAGGTGCTGGGGCTGTGGCATCTCCAATGTTTGGGGGAGACAAGGCTGCCAGCTCTTGAGAGATGCTGTTTTTGTTTGTTTCTAGCCTTTCCTTTATTTTTTTTTACATAAAACTGTACATGTATAGGAAAAATAAAATATAGAAATGTGAGTTGGAGAATGAAAATCAACAGTTTAAATGTGCTCAGTACGAAAGTGTTTAAATAAAATATGGCACAGCTTTCTTCTATTGAACTCAACGTAGCCACTAAGGAGATTAAAGTGAAGATATATGTACATACAGGCAGAGCTTTAAGGCATGTAAGGTAAAAAAGCAAGTATCAGAGCATTAGTATGGCATGATTCCAGAAAACAAAAAATGCGCACGTGTGTATATATGCACACATCTGTATGGAAGGTATATGAATGCATAAAAACAGAAAGGGAGGTTACTCATCACACTGTTGACAATGGAGAGGAAATGAGAGAAATGTCTTTAAAAACAAATGGCATGATGTTTCTAAAAGCTATAATTTTTTCTTAAGTGAAAGAAAGTCCTTATGGGAATCTACCTTGCAAGCTAAATTTCTACCTTTGAGGGAAAGAAAGCTTAGGAAAGAAACCTGGCTGGGACTTTTTGAGTTGGCCAAAAAGTTTGTTTTTTTCTGTACAATGGCTCTAGCAGTGCTTAGTTGTCTTTAACTTCATTGAAAACAATTTTGTTAGATTGCATTGTGACAGCTGTCCTATCAGTGTGCATTTAAAAAAAATCTTATCAAAATTGGTGAATTTTTGTGTAGCCATTTTAAATTGAAGATGGAAGAAAATAATCAATATTTTCAGCATTGTATGCTCTATCATTTCAAGATAGGTAAAAATGCAACTAAAATGCAAAAAAAAAAGAAAATATCTGTGCAGTGTATAAAGAAGGTGCTGTGACTGATCAAGCGTGTCAATAGTGGCCTGCAGAGTTTCGTGCTGCAGATTTCTCACTGGACGACGCTCCATGGTCAGATACACCAGTTGAAGTTGATAATGATCAAATCGAGACAGTAATTGAGAACAATCAATGTTATACCATGTGGGAGATAGCAGACACACTCAAAATATCCAAATCAATAAAATTACTGGTGAAAATGAAGAATGTGTCTTTTATTTTATGGGAGAATCTAAACAGACTTTTTGGCCAGCACCATCAATGGTATGTGTGTAGCCCCTCACACATTCCATAAATATTTATTCGCCACACTAGTTTAGGCACTGGAAATCAGTGGTATCCAAGACACAATCCCTCCCCTATTAAGCGGTCTTGGGGGAGAAAAATAAAAAAAAAAACACAATTAAAATAAAAATTGGTAGATGCCAGGATTGGACTACACAACCGGTATTGGGAATTTGGGGAAGCAAGCGGTGTTTCTGGAAGACATGACATCTGCTGAGTGTGGAAAGATGCGCAAGTTAGGAATTACGGATGGGAATTATCCCCTGGTTGAGTGTGGGGATGGCTCAGAGCTGTGTGAGCAAGCTGAGTGAGGTGATTTCCCTCAACCACACGGGGAACACCTGGGCTGGGCTTCCCGGGGGCCGGGGAAAGTCTGTTTGACACCTGCAGGTTTCCCTTCTCAGGAAAGGTCAAAACAGTTTGGGGTTTCATTACCTGTCAATCTCACTAAAGTGTAGGACACTAAGGCTGGTGGCTGGGGAGCTATTCCTGGTTCATCTTTTGCTCCTGAACAGCATTTAAAATGGTTGCCAACATTTAAGTATGGTGGAATTTTACATAAAACTATTTCTAGCCCTGGCCAGGTGCTCAGTTAGTTGGAGCATTGTCCTATGTACCAAAAGGTTGTGGTTTGATCCCTGGTCAAAGCACATGCCTAGGTTGCCGGTTCGATCCCCTGGTGGAGCATATGCGGTGTGTGGGAGGCAATCGATCAATGTTTCTTTCTCTCTCGCTCCCCCCACGTTCCTTCTCCTCCCTTTAAAATCAATAAAAAACATATCCTCAGGTAAGGATTAAAAATGTACATATTCATTTTTAGCTTTTCTCTTTTTTCCCTCAGCTTTATTGAGAAATAATTGACATATGTATAATATTGTATGTTTAAGGTATACAACGTGTTGATTTGATACTTATATACTGGAAAATGATGACCACTTAGTGTTAGTTAACACCTCCCTCACATCACATATTTACCATTGCTTTTTTATGCTAAGAATATTTTAAGATCTGCTCTATTAATGAATTTCAAGTATATACCATGTTTTGCCATGTATAATGTACACCCATGTTTTACGTGCATTATACATGGGATTATTATGAGGTGTAATCATTATACCCAGATATAATGTGCATCCTTATTTTCCCCTCAAAGATTTGGGCAAAAAGTGTGCATTATACATGGCAAAACACGGTAATACATTATTGTCGACTGTAATCACCATGCTGTGCATTGGCTCCCCAGACTTCATTCATCTTCTAACGAGCAGCTTGTGCCCTTTGGCCATCCTCTCCCTGTTTTCCCCAGTTCCCAGCCCCTGTGAGCACCATTCACTCTGCTGTTTCTATGAGTTGGGCTCTTTGACATTTCACATACAAGTGACATCATACAGTATTTGTCTTTCCACTTACACTTAGCATAATGTCCTCAAGGTCCATCCATGCTATTGCAAGTGTCAGGACTTCCTCCTTCCTATGGCTGAATACCACCTGTACGTGTACCACATCTTTTATATCCATCTGTCTGTTAACAGTCACTTAGGATGTTCCACATCTTCGCGGCTGTGAATAACAATGCAGTGCACACGAGAGTGCAGAGACCTCTTTGATATCCTGTTTTCATTTCTTCTGGATATATACCCAGTACTGGAGTTGCTGGATCACATATATGGTAGGTCTATCTTTATTCTTCTTAGGAACCTCCATACTGTTTTTCACAGTGTCTGTATCACTTTATGTTCCCACCAATAGTGCAGAGGAATTCCCTTTTTTTACATTCCGGCCAACACATTATCTCGTCTTTTTAATGGTAGCCATTTTAGCAGGTGTGAGATGATAGCTCATTGTGATTTTGATTTGCCTTTTCCCGATGATAGTGATACTGAGCACCTTTTAATGTAATTGTTGGCCATTTGGATGTCTTCTTTGGAGAAATGTCTGTTTAGTTCCTCTGCCTAGTTTTTTTAATCAGCTTGCATTTTGTTATTGAGTTCTATGAGTTCTTATTGCGTTGGCTGCAACTTCCAGGGCAGTGCTGAACTGAAGTCACCGAGTGCATGTCCTGCCCTTGTTCCTCATCTTAAGGGGAAAAGCATTCTGTCTTTTATTATTGAGTATTATGTCAGTTGCAGGGGGGTTTATAGTTGCTTTTTATCAGGCTGAGAGAATTTTCTATTACTTGGCTGAGTGTTTTTATTAAGAATTAATTTTTTTTTCCAAACACCTCCCTGCATCTTTTGAGATGACGGTAAGACTTCATCAGGATATATGACCCTTCTTATATATTGTTGAATACTACTTTCTAAAGTATGGTCTGTGACTTATTCTCTTCATTTTTCCAGCCTAATACTGCATAGACAAGGCATTTTAGAAATGCTGGTTGAATCAAATTAAATTGGATCCTTGCCTTAGCAAGAGAAACTTTCGTACTCACTCAGGATAATGAAAATTCAACTTTCTTGATCATGTCTTCAAAGAACTTGTTAAAGTGGAGTCACGTGATGTCTCAACCAACTCCCGCGCTTTGGACAAACATGAGATTCCTTCTAGTGGAAACCTGTCCATTTCTGCTGGAGAGAGTTTAGACTTCAAAGGTAAAATTCAGACAGTGTGCTGGATCTCCCAACGAACTCATGACGAATGAAGTCCCCAAGTCCCCCAGTTTCTCTTCGCCAGGACTGATGTAAGCCAAGCCAATACTGTCTGATGACAGCTCTCTCCCTTCCTGTTCAAGACGCTTTGTGGAAAATGGGTGGAAATACAAGAAAACTTCGTGATTTCTTGGACTTTTAGGACCTTCGCCAGAGGCTTTGGTAGCTGGCGGGAGTCCCTTCAGCATTCCATTATATATGTGCATTTTAGCTTTGGAATCACATTGATCTGGGTTTAAATCCCAGCTACGACTTTTGATAACTCAGAAACATCGGTCATGTTATTTTACCTATTTGAACCCTTGTTCCCTCATTTAGAAAGTGAGGATAATTTAGAGACATACCTAAAACGATTGAATCATTTCCAAGTAACTAAAACGCATTGAAAACATCTTAAGAATATTTGGAGGAATATAAAAATATGTAGCCTCCCAAGAAGGTACAATGATCAATGTTTGGCCTCCAATAAAAAATCCCAGGCAAGTAAAGAAGCAGGAAAATAACATATAATAAGGTGAAAAACCAATCAGACTCAACATGACCTGGATGTAGAATTAGTAGAGAGGAACATTAAACACTGAAGTCTAGTTGGGGAGATAGATGTGTTATAGAACAGACTCAGGGTGGAAGGAATGATATACTATCACAGAATAGACCCACCCTTGTGCTCTGGGGTTCCTTCCCCCCCCCCATACTAGATTTGCCTTGCCTGCCACCAGGGAAAGATGTCTCTCAGTGCCAGAGATTGGTGAAAAGGAAAGGAACTATTTATTTAAAGAGTTATACAGACTTAGAGCAATGACTTAATGTCTTCATTGAGATCCCAAAGTCCTTTAGAATTCCCACAAACACACAGTCCTTCCTTTCCCCTCTGCCCAGTCCCAGGTACCTTATCTCAGAAAAAGAAGTAGAAGTCTGTGGCTCAGGCAGCCCCTCGGTTCCGGCACCATCAGCTGTGTCGCCGCCGCAATCTCTAGTTAATCCAAACCCAAGTGGCATCTTCTCATGGCCCACCAGCAAGAGTCCTTTCACCCTTTTTCTTCCTGCAGCGACTCTCCTGCATTCTTCCAAACTGCTAAGAGAGGTCTCTGCATTGCTGCTACCTCTTGCCTTCCGGCTTTCTAAGCTGCGTGGCAAAGGGAGACCCAAAGCCACGTGGTTCTCCCGTGCTAAAGCCTCGCGGTTCTCTGCCAAAGCCGGTGGTCCCAAAAAGCCCCCACATAGCTGCGGAGCCTGGGTTTAAATCCCAGCACCAATCTTCCTCTGCCACACCACTTCTGACTCCTCCCACAATTGGCCACAGCTGCCCACGTTCCCGTATTTTTCCAGCTTTACTGGGCTGCCATAGTAAGTCCGGGCAGGTGTGGCCCTGTAGTGTGGAGTCAATTGTCTCCAAGCTCTCACGTAGGTGCTGTAACCAGGAGGAGTTGCCTCCCAGTTACATCCTGGGTTGAAGTCATTACCATTCCCCTGGCTCAAAGCATGGTCACAGCTATTGAACATATCCATGAAACCAGTTAAAGGTTATAGATATGTTAAATGACCGTTCTAGAGGTCATCTGCAAAACTGTTGCTATGCAAAACAACTCTCAATGGCCCTGCTCCATGCATCCCATCCCCCAGCTCAGACTTGTGGGGGTGAGGACACGCTATATATATTTTTTCCTATTATTTCCTGAACACCGAGTTCCGGACCCCATTACAAAGCCCTATTTGAACCCCTCCACCCCTGGCTGCAACTTGTTACAGATGCATCAACAAACAATTATGATAGGGTGGAGTAGGCTGGCAGAAAAAACACACGCAGAGGACTATGAGGACTCAGAGGTGCCAGCGATCTCAGCCTGGGGTTGGGAATACCAGGCCAGAATCTCTCAGCCTCATTTAGTTGTTGCATATGAGCAGCATCCAGAGTTTCAAGACCTTTAATACTGCACTGGACGACCCCAGGCATGTAGCAGTCGGGGCATGTTTTTTTCTTGTTCTTAGTGATTCCAAATGTGATTCCAGAGTCACAATGCTGGGGATACACCGACGGGAGAACAGAGAGTGCCAAGTGGTGTTATGAGTTTGCACACGCTCCGTGACTTGAGTTCATGTCTCTGGCCTTTTCATTTTCATTAGGTGTCAATCTTGTAAATGCACTTCAAGTCACCTGTTGGCTATTAACAGCAGAAGTCAAGAGCTTTCTCCAGGAGCAGAATGACAGGGTCAGCATTCCATTAGCGGAGAGTGGGATTCTCCTGAAATGTGTTGAAATAAGACTTCACTGTGATTACATTCTACGGTGCTAGAAGATAACAGTAACCAAGCTATGTTCAAATATAAAAGAGTATTATTAATATTACCTCTGATAGCAAGCTATCCTTATTTCTTCCTTTAAAATAAATTGTGTGTCTTAGAAAAGGAATGGTTGTTTAAGGGAAAGTACAGAGACGACTACTGTGTTAGTTTTCTGTTGCTATCATAACGAATCACCACAACCTCATGGCTTTAAGCAACATACATTTATTATCTTACAGGTCTGGAGGTCAGAAGTCTAAAATCAAGTTCACTGGGTCAAGGTGTTGGCAGGGCTGGTCCCTGCTGGAGGCTCCGAGGACAAAACCTGTTTCCTTGCCTCTTCCAACCTCCTGTAGACTGCCACATTCCTTGGCTTGTCACCCTTTTCCTCCATCTTCGGAGGCCATCGGTCTGATTTTATTTCTTTCATCATATCACCTCCTCTGACTCCGACCCTCCTGCCTCCCTCTTAGAAGGACCATTGTGGTTATATTAGGCTGACTCAGATAATCCAACAGAATGGACTATCCCCAAATCCTTCATTTAATCACGTTGGCAAAGTCCCTTTTGTCATAGAGGGTAACTTTAAGAGAGTCTGCAAATTAGGGTATGGACATATTTGGGGGTCCATTATTCAGCCTACCATTCACTGTTATTTATGTTCTTGAGCTGACTTTGAATATTCTTTAAAATTTATAAAATTTAGATTGTATATTTATGTTGGTATTTTTTTCTTTTTTCACTTAACCTTATATTACTTGTTCACCGCATTATACTTTTTTTGAAATAATGCTTTTTGACAGCAGCATAATTACTCCATAGGGACATATCATAATTTACTTCGCCATTACATTACAATTTTTAATTGTTCAGGATCTTCGGTTGTAAATAATACAAATCCAACCCAAGCTGGCTAAGCAAAGAGGAAGTTATGGACTCTGGTAATCTGATGAAGTGTTGACTGGTCAGGCTCTGTGGGATGCAGCCGGGCTTTGGGAACCACTGACACAAGGATTCCAAAAGGGCCAGGACACACCCCGTCCTCATGTCCCTTTCATGGTCTCTCATGGAAGCCTCCTTTTCCCCCACCTGTCATTGTTCCATCTACGGGAGAGGGGCTAGCTGGGGTTAAGATCTCTACTTAACCTGGTCAATGCAAGCCCTCTGATAAAAAAACAAAACCCCAGTTTCATCAGAGCCAGAATTTAATCTCGGGGAGTTCAATTGCGGGCCCTGAGGATATGGGTCCTTGCTCCTCAGAGTGGTCCACAGACCAATGGCATCAGCAACACGTGGGAGCTCGTTAGAAATGCAGGACTCAGGGCCCATGCAGGACATGATGACTCGGGATCTGTGTTCTAACAGCATCCCAGGTGGTTTGCATGCCATGGGTGTTTGGGAAGTGCTATTGTAATAACCACCTATTTCTCTCTGTTTTTGTGGGTGTTGACAAAGCCTGCGTTGACTGGTCAACAATCAAGGGGAAAGGAGGAGGATGGTCCAGAAAGACAGAATGAAAACAGGCAGCTCCACAGGCATTGAGAACTACACTCACATCCATCGACCTTTATCTCTGCACGGCAGTTTCTTGTACTGTGGGCAGCTAAACCGTCATAGCCGAGATCTGCAGCTGCATCATCCATAAATTGTCTGATGCACCCCAGGAAAGTGTGGCCTTGGTGAGCATGCCTGGGATCTCTCTGGTTTGGACTCTGTCCCTGCCTGACTTCCCCCAGAGATTCAGCTAATTTGTCCTTCCATATGTTTGCTGTTACAGTGCACAAGGGTAAGGCTGGTCGGTTGCAGTGTCATTTTGTTGAAAGGCACAAGTCGCCTGTGGGGACTGGCATCTGGAATTGCTGTGGTTCTTCTGTTAAGAAGATTGCACAGACCTACCTTGTTTTATTGTGCTTCACTGTATTGTGCTTCACAGATGTACCTCTTTTTTTGTTATTCAATATTCGTAACTCCTTTTTCGCTTTTTAGCTTTATTATAGATATCCCCCCTTTCCCACTACTTTGCTCCCCTCCACCCTTCCTTCCCTCTGGATATTACCACACGGTTGTGTCTATGGCTTATGCATATATGACCTTTGGCTAATCTCTTCCCCTTCTTTTATCCAGTCCCCCCTCCCCTTCCCTTCTGGCAGCTGTCACTCTGTTCCAAGTGTCCATGCCTCAGTTTCTATTCTATCAGTTTATTTTGTTCATTAGCTTCCACATGTAGGTGAGATCATATGGTATTTGTCTTTCTCTGACTGGCTTATTTCACTCAGCATAATAATCTCCAGGTCCATCCATGCTGTCACAAAGGAAAAGATTTAAGACTCTCCACCAGCAGAAAGATTATGACTCAATTTATTGTGATCCTTGCTTTATTGGTGGTCTGGAACCGAACCCACAATATCCCTGAGGTATGCCTGTAGTTTGCAAACTGTTGCTAGCCAGGGAAATGTCCAATCTTGAGTAACACTCAGAAGGAAAACTAAAGGAATTTGCAGAATAATTTGTTCTTTCTTTTTAAAGTAACTTTTTATTTTTCAATTACAGTTGACATACAATATTATATTAGTTTCAGGTGTACAATATAGTCATTAGACATTTATATAACTTATGAAGTAATCATCCCAATAAGTCTAGTACCTGTCTGACATCATACACAGTTATTACAATGTATTTGACTATATCTCCTATGCTATACCTTATATCTCCATGTACTATTTTTGTAATTGGCAATTTAGACATCTTAATCCCTTCTCCTTTTTTACCCATTCCCCCAAGCCCCTTCTCATCTGACAATCACCAAAATATTCTCTGTCTATGAGTCTTTTTCTGTTTCGTTTATTTTGTCTTTTAGATTTCACATATAGGTGAAATCACATGGTACTCGTCCTTGTCTGACTTACTTCCCTTAGTATGAGTGGAATAGCCTTAGTAAGAGCTGACTACGGTACGAGTTCTTTTCGAACTTCACATAGCAAACCCTTATCAGATACATGATTTGCAAATATTGTCTCCCATTTGGTAGGTTGCCTTTTTACTTTGTTGATGGTTTCCTTTGCTGTGCAGAAGCTTTTTAGTTTGGTGTAGTCCCTCGTATTGAATTTTGCTTTTGTTGCCTTTGCTTTGGGTGTCAGACCTAAAATCATCACCAATACTGGTGTCAAGGAGCTTATGGCACGTATTTTCTTCTTGGAGTTTTATGGCTTCAGGTCTTAATTTCAAGTCTTTAATATGTCTTGAGTTGATTTCATGTATAATGTAAGATAGTGGTCTGGTTTCACTCTTTTGTGTGTGGCTGTAAACTCTATTTATTGAAGAGACTATGTTTTCCCCATTGTGTATTTCTGGTTCTTTGGTTGTAAATTAATTGACCATATATGTGTGCATTTATTTCTGGCGATCTTCGATTCCAGTTGTCTATGTGTCTGTTTTTATGGCAGTACCATATTGTTTTGATTACTATAGCTTTGTAACATAGTTTGAAATAAAGGAGATTTGTTCTGTCTCAGGATTCCTCTGTCTATTTGGGGTCTTTTGTGGTTCCATACAAATTTTAGGATTGTTCGTTCTGTTTCTGGGGACAACGTCATTAAAATTTTGAAAGGGACTGCATTTAATCTGTTTTAGGTCATGTGGGCATTTTAACAATGTTAATTCTTCTAATTCATGAGCATGGAATATCTTTCCTCCTATTTATGTCATTCATTTTCTTTCATCAATGCACAATTGTTTTTAGTGTACAGGTCTTTTACTTCATCAGTTAGATTTCTTCCTAGTTATTTTATTCTTTTTGATGCAATTGTAAATGGAATTGTTTTTAAATTTTTTCCCGATAGCTTGTCATTGGTATAGAGAAATGCAATCAGTTTTTGAATATATTGATTTTATATCCTGTAACTACTGAATTTATGTATTAGTTATAACAGTGTGTTGGTGGACTCTTTTTGGTTCTCTCTATATAAATATGTCGTCCACAAATAATAAACAGTTTTACTTACATCTTGCTTTCTAATTTGGATGACTTTATTTTTTTTCTTGCCTAATTGCCCTGGGTGGGACTTCTAGTATTATGTTGACTAAAAATGGTGAGAGTGGGCATCCTTATTCCTGATATTAGAGGATAGTCTTTCAGATTTTCACCATTGAGTATGATGTTAGCTCTGGGTTTGTCATATATGGCCTTTATTATGTTGAGATACTTTCCCTCTATACCCCATTTGTTGAGAGCTTTTATTATGAATGAATGTAGAATTTTGTCAAATGATTTCTCTGCCTCTCTTGAGGTGCTCATACAGTTTTTATCTTGTATTCTATTAATGTGATGTATCAAATTGATCAATTCACATGTTCAACCATCCATCCTGGCATCCCAGGGATAAACCCCACTTGGTGGTGCTATGTAATTCTGTTAATGTGTTGTTGAATTTCACTGGCTAATATTTTGTTGGGAATTTTTCTATCTCTATTTATTGGAGATATCAGACCATAGTTTTCTTGTGGTGTCCTTCTCTAGCTTTGACATCAAGGTAATGCTGGCCTCATTTAATGAGTTTGAAGTGTTCCCTTCTCTTCCATTTTTCAGAAGAGTTTGAGAAGGGTTGCATTAATTCATATTTGACTGTTTGTCTAGAATTCACTAGAGAAGCCATCTGGTCCTGGGCTTCTGTTTGTTGGGATGATTTTGATTATTGATTCAGTTTCCTTACTAGCAAATGGTCTGTTCAGATTTTCTATTTCTTCATGATTCGGCGTGGTAGGTTGTATGTATGGGTGGGGTGGTCCATAGAGGCTTTTGCCTCCAACTTTGTGGCTTTGGGCACTTTTGCTTGATCATGTCTATTAGGCAGAACGATTTCTGGGCAAGATCAGCGTTATGCTCAGTTTCGAGAAGAAAAAAACAAAACAACAAACCGTGGGTCTTGAAGAAACAGGAGGCTCAAGAAGAAAAACGCATCAAATCATTAAACTATCACTTTAGTGATATTTCAAAATTGTCTAAACCACTCTGAAGCCTGTCTTGCTAACGAGAAGCATCCTTGGGGTTTACAGACACTGAGTTGAGAAGGAATTTCTCTGTGAGATGGCCGAAGCTGTAGCCAGTAAAATGATCCAGAGGAGCAATATTGCCCTTGGAGCCGAAGGGTTCGAGTCCTGTTTGTCCAGGTGCAGCACACATGGAAATCTGCCTGCCCAGCCACTTTGCCACAAAGGTGGCTGATACAGCCAGGTGTGCCCTGGGCTGCTGGGCTTAGCCTCAGGGCGAGTGCACCTCTCAGAGAGGTGGGGCGAGCCTGAGAGGGAGTCTGTGGCTACTTGTGGTGACGTGGTGTGCCTGGAATAACAAAGGAAGGAAATCAAAACAAAACAAAGCCACAGCCTAAGAGTTCCAACCGAGCTCAGAAGTGATGAAAGCAAAAAGAAAATAGAGCTGGAGTTCAAACTGTGGCCAGGGTTATGGCAGTTAATAAATCAGTGAGTCTGGAAAACGTTAAGTCTCACCAATAAAATTAGGAAGCAAGACTGTCATTCAACTAGTGCTATTTTAAAAAATAATAATTATGAACACGTGTTTGTCTCCTCTCTGCAACAAAGCTTGCCTTCTCCAGGAGAGAGTGTTGTGTATTCATAAACCGCGTTCTGCCACTGTGAGCTCTGTGGCCTTGGGTGGATTATTTAGGATCTCCGAGCCTCCGTTTTTCATCTATGAATTGGATTTCATAATAACTTCTCTTTGGGTGGCAGCTTTGAAATATTTGGCAGTAGCCTGGAGTAAGGAATAGAGCCTTCTATCATGATACAGTATGCCACATGAACACATATACCACACGTATAATCCAAAGAAAACTTTCATAAATATGTTTCATTCCTGCAGCTGATGCATATTTTATTCTTTTCTTCATTGCATTTTAAGAAATACTGGTTGTGACCCACTGAACTGATTTCATAACTTAATGTTTCATAAAGTTAACGTTTTAAAAAATACCGTCGTCGGTTCATCTGCCCACTCAAATATGTGCTAGGCATAAAGAGCTCAGCTCACAGAAGGTAATCAATAAATATGAGCTCCCTTCCTTCTTCCTGGGGCAGCCAGATTTATTAGTTACAATTTGTCCTTTGTGTTTCTATGGCATCTGTATGTGTGATGCTTATGTGGTTTTCACAATTCAGCGAACTGAATACTCGTGACTGTGGGTTTCTCAATCTCAGTGCTGACTTGTTGAGGGTCGATGACAAGCAATTACCTTGGACTCTACTCAAGAAGTTTACACGATCCTGGCTTGTATTTAATCTGCAGTAAACTAACCAGCAATCCAAGAAGTAAACATTTTTAAAGGATTACTGCACATCAATTGTTAGTGTGAGAACATGGCCTTACATTTCCATAAAGCATTATACCTTTTCACGTATTTTTGTGCGTGCTATCTCATTGGTCCCTCACAGTCACTCCGATGCTCCTGAAACAAGCCCCTGTGACTCTCAGTTCGGATGTGATGAACCCAGAAGCCGAGGGTTACAGGCTGCTCTCGACCCTGGCTGCAGATTGCAATCACCAGGGAACTTTAACAACATAGCTAATGCCTGTGCTCCAGAGAGCCGGCTTCAGATGGTGTGGACACAGCCTGAGTCAGTATTTGCAAAATGGCTTTAGATTAGTCCAACGTGCAGTCAGGGTTGAGAGGCACTGGGTGACACCATGCTGAGATTGAGATACGGATCTGATAAATAAAGCTAGGTTTCATTACATAGTGAGTACTTTTTCCACTCCCTCGTACCCCCCTGACTCCCGTTTAAGGTAACTTGGAGAATCTGTGCTGACAAACAGGCCTGGCAATTTCTTCCAGTCACCGCGGGTGTTCATCAGTCACAAAACCCAGTTTCCTAGAAAATATTCTCAGTGAAGTGTCCCCGCTCATTCTGGTTGGCTTGTTTTCTGAGCTAGCGTGAACTGCGGTTTCTACCTTTTGGCCATCCTATCTTCATGGGTAAGCCTCAGGAAGGCAGTGTCTTGCTCTCTGAAGGATGCTGACAACAGAAACTTATATAAGACCCTCCCTTCCCTTTGTCCTCCGGTTTTGGATTCCGCGCTCACTATCACAACCCCCAGATCATGTTGTAGTTGATTTTTGTCTGAGCTACCTTCACTCACAGGCTGTGAGTCTTTCAGAGCACCTGCTCTATTTTAGACAATTTTATTGTTTCCCAAACCTAGTGTGGGGCCTGGGCCAAGGCCCAGACTCAGCCCGTTTTGTTGAAGGAACAAACAGCTGACTCTAGAGCTCAGAGCGGATGGGTGGCTCTGTTCCTTCTACCTCTCGGCCCTTTTGCTGCAAATACGGGTTTTCCTTACTGTGGTATCAAAGGAGAATAAATTGAGACTTGGTGTCTCTTGTTCACCATTAAGAAACCGCAAAGTATAAATCCCTGTGCCGTAGTGTTCCCAATTGACATGAGGTCCCATCGTAGGGCACATTTTTCATGAGACAATCCATCACCCTGGAGTTTGAGATGTAGCTGTAGTGTTTAGTCCACTGACACCTTGATGTGATACGGATGCCAGGGTCTGCTACACCAGGGGTTCATTCTCTGACCGGAAGCTCTCCGTATCTTCATTTCTTTACTTATAACAGTGGTAATGCTAACACCCAACTCACAGGGAGATGACATAATGAGTGGGAAAGTTCCCTGCAACAGTCGTAAAAATGATTTCTCTTACAAACCCTCAACTGAGCGGGGTTTCTGCCCCGGGTAGACCACACAGCAAGTCACAGCTCTTTCAAGTTTCCTTTGACGAAGAAACATAGCTGAATAGGCATATGGCAAAAGATACTGTTTTTCTAAATTAAAATTTGGATTTTACCTATAAATATTTTCACTTATATTTATGACACCTGCAAGCAAGTTACCTTTGCCCTCTTTGAATCTGGTTTGTTTGCTGATGGCATGATAGCTCTCTCTAAATATCCCTAGACATGCCCCTAGGCATACTTACCACTAAACATAACTTTGCGTTATGCTGGTAGGAAAGGAAATCCTGGAAGGCTGTGTGGTTTGTTCACTTATTTGCCTATGCATTAATTCAGTCAACAAACACTGACCGCTCACTTTTTGCCAGACAGTGAGATGTGCTGGAATACAGAGTAAAGAGAGTATCTTTGCCGCAGGGGCTCACATTTCCTGTGGAGGAGACAGACACATCTACAGATGACTATACTGCAATATGATAGGACTGTAATAATATTATTATAAATATTTGCTGAATTCACAGGGTTGAGCCAGAGACCGCTCCGGGGCTGAGAATATATTGTGGGCACACAGCACTGGCCATTAAGAGCTTACGCACTAGTGTTAGGGGAAAAGTTACAATTTGATAATTATAGGTAGAGAAGTGCTAACTATCTCTGGGGGAATCATGGAAGACTTCCTGGAGGAGGTGATAGCTGCACGGAGCCTTAATGGCTGAGTAAGGCATTCCAAATGAAAGCTATGTGAGGTGGAAGCTATGGGGGAGGTTATGCAGGAAAGAGAGAGCTTTTCTCTCAGAGGAAACAGCAGCTGCCAATGTGTGGTTGCACCCAAGTGAGAAGAAAGGAAAAGGCCAGATCACAGGGATTTGTGCACCTTAGCAAGGAGTTTAGACTTCATTCCGTAGATGCTGAGCCTTTATGCAGCAATTCAACATTGTCAGAGTTGTGTCTTAGGATGATTTTTCAATAGCAATAAGGAAAATGGACAAGATAGGAATGGGCAAGAATGTTGTCAGCGAGAAAGGGTAGGAATCTGACCCACTTATCCAAAAGGAAATTGATGAGCGCTTGAACTAAAAACAGTGGTGTTGAGTAGAGAAGAAAGAAGAGGGATAGACATCTCAGATATAGAACACATAGGTCAATATAGAATGTTAGAGCATCGAATGGGGAGCATTAGGGTGGAATTCAGTGACTGCCAGGTTTCAGTGATGTCGGTGGCTGATACATGATGACGGCCTAGGGACCATAAGAAATTACTCCAGCTGTTTCTTGGCTAATTTTCAGGTTGCCATTTGAAGAAGCCATCACTGTCCATGGTACAGAGAGACAGCTGGTTGATGTGTGCAAGCTCTTTTAGGCTAGGAATGTGGTTTTCATGTATATAATTATTTACATATATTTTACATTTATGTATAATAAATATATGCACTTATTATAGATATATGCTGACGTGTGTGTGTGTGTGTGTGTGTGTGTGTGTGTGTATACACACACGCTGACCTATGTATATTATATACTGAATGCATCTATATGTGCTGGCATATATAATGACCACGCTTGTTTTGGTGATGACCCGTGCATTAAAGGACATCACTTTCTTCTATTTCCTTAATGGCACGTGATTGCAGCAGTACCGTATTAAGGTTATGTGCATGGGTTCTGGAGCCAAACTGTCTAGGCTCACGCCCCGGCTCCAGCTGTCATTCGCAGACGGAACTGGGGGTAGTCATATCACCCCTTCCTGCCTGAGTCTCCCCCTCTATAAAGTGGACATAACAGTTCCACATGCCTCCTAGGGGTGCTGTGAGGGTTAAAGGAGTTCATTCATGGTAGCTCACTTAGCACCTGGCCTGCCTGGTACATCCTAAGCGCCCTGTGGTTGTTCTCTCTCATTGTCATGCCAAGAACATCTCCACGGGACAGATCCCCAGAGGGCCCCTGATGCTGCCTGAATGACCTCTCTTCCTGTCGCTGACACGCAGAGCTGTCCCTGTGCCAGGCTCAGCGCCACCGGCTGTGCAAGTGTTGCTTCCATTGGTTGCACAGCCGAGTTACGAGGTCCTCCAAGTTAGGACTGCTTTTAGTTCAAGCACTCATCAACCTCCTTTTGATAACTGCGTCAGATCCCCACCCTTCCTCATTGACAACATTCTTGCCCGCTCCTACCCCCAAGAAATCCATTTTCCCTATTGGTGTCGTGATCCCAGTGTGACAGATTAAGAAACAGAGACCTGAGATGTTAAACAACCTGCCCAAAGCCACACGCACAGTGAGTAGAGGAACCAGGACCCAACCTCCCAGGACTGCCTGGCTCTAATGCCTTTAGACGTGATCCAGGCAGTTGCTAGAGCAGCCAGTGACCCGAGTGGTGAGCCATTTCCAACAGGACACTGGCTGGCAGGGCTTCATTATTCCAACAGCAAGAGTTTCCTGGTTCCCAGGGGGGTGGTCCAGTGCCATGGGATGCTGAGGGGTCCTTCCCTGTTTCAGAGAACAATTCTGCTTCCTCCTTCGTCTCTTCTCTGAGACACCCAGACCACCACAATCAAGTCCCCCCTCCTCATCTTTTCTTTAAGGATTTAGCCCCACTTATAGAAGCCTTGAAACAAAAGATCCAATTTAGCAGGCTGCAAAACATTGTAAGAATATGATCTGGAAAAGATTATTTTCAGTGGCAATTGCCTTGACTGTGTTTAACTGACCCATAAAAGCCACTTAGAGGAGAATATACTTTGAATACACATCGCCTGTGTGCTCAGCTTATCCATTCCCACATCATCGCCTTTACGTCCTGCTGGAACTTAGTAAATGTCAGGCCCCATCCTTCATTCCGCCTTTCAGCGAGGTTCCTGCACAGGCTGCCGACGGTGCAGATCAGAGCATTGACATGTTTTTCATGAAGCTTTCTCTGATGCATGAAGTTCACAGGTTGTTCGATAAAAGTGTGAACTATTACTAATCGCACTGTCTTTTTCAGCTGCAAGCTGAGATGCGGAGGGGAATTTAGGAGTCAGTTACTGATGTAGGTTATGTCCAGGGTGCTAGATCTGAGAACTTTGCACCATCACAGGCAATTGTTTATAATCTCAGAGTAGACTCTATCCCTATGAACACATTCTGGCAAAAAAAATTATGCTATAGATACTTCCCCCAGATTGTGGAAG
The DNA here is from genome assembly GCA_007922815.1 of Macrotus californicus. Lineage (NCBI taxonomy): Eukaryota > Metazoa > Chordata > Mammalia > Chiroptera > Phyllostomidae > Macrotus > Macrotus californicus. The sequence continues at coordinate 49,514 of VMDR010005551.1, forward strand.
TTGAATTTCCTAAGCTTTGAATCTGCCATTGAAAAAAGTTTTTTTTCCTGCTAGGATACGAGTTGCCCTCTGAAGACTGTCATGTTATTCTCTTGGAGAAAGAAATCTGGCTTCCATCCAAGTCAGGTGTGCGCTTTAGTTAAGCTGGACACTGAAAATCTGCACATTAAAAAAAAAAAAGATAAAATAGCGAACTAGGTCAATCTAGCAATAATCCATTGCTTTTCTGAAAGGATTCACTCCTGAGATTCTCCATATAGGAAGTTTCCCTTGAAACTTTGAGATGATTTGCAAAACCCAGTTCACACAAAACCTTTCAGGAGCTCATGTGTGAAGTGAGCAAAGCACTTAGTCTGTGTTGTTTTGAAATCCTTGCTTAGCACAACTTAAGTGCAGATCTGAAAAAAACCCTACCTCTCCATAAAAGGATGGTCTTTGGGCACTATCAATGACAAGCAAATGAGAAGGTCGTGAAATTATTGGTTTGGGAAGGAATGCATTCTCCTGGACTCGGGTCTAGTTCCTGTCTTTCGTTTCTGTGCACATTGGCACATGTGCAACGTCAGCTTGAGACTCCGAAGGTTACTCGGAGTCTTCATGAAAAGTGCTCACTGAGTGCTAGTTGACAGAGGCGAGAGAAAGATGTCTTGCTCTGTCTTGATTTATTTTAAAACTACCATTTTATTGGGTGCTTATTATGGGCTGAACCATTTACACGGTGCTTTACACACATCATCTCATTGCATCCTGGTACGACACTGACTGCAGCCAGAACTGATTGTTCTCATACTTACCTGGCAGGGGAGAGACTGTGATCACAGAGGTGGATTTCCCAGGGTGAGGCTTATCCATTGCACTCTGGGTGTGCTGACCCCTGCAACTTCTCCAAATGTGGTAGGGAGAGTAGGCTGCATAATTTGTGGCTGTGGGGGACTGCGTTCACGCTCTCCCTTAAAATAAAAAAAAAGAATTAATTGTTCTCATCTTGCCTATGGAAAAACTGAGGCTCTGAGAGGTGAAGTCACTTGTCCAAGGTCACACAGTTAATTAATAGTTCTTGACTCAAATACAGGCTTGTATAGGGTCAAAGGCCATAACTCTGAGTCAGTACACTTGTACTGCACCTCGACTGCACCTCTAGGCTGAGCCACTAAATTGCTGAGGGCAGAGAGGTGGTTTATATCTGTTCGTCTCTGTTCTCCAGCAGGTTTGAAGGGGGCAACAGTATTTGTCATGATTGCGGTGATGGCTAAAAGAGATCGGGGTGGGAAGGTGCTTTCAGAGCACCTAGATGCTGTGCAGGGTGGCAATGTGAATGTGATGTCCCCAATGAAAGACGAGAGGGTTTCACCACCTTGAATTGGGGTACTGGGCATGTACTCCCACCTC